>JAZGTJ010019867.1:0-10686 GCA_036877575.1 Botia almorhae | reverse complement strand
AGTGTGTGTTCATTGGGAGTGTGTGTTCATTGAGAGTGTGTGTTTATTGAGAGTGTGTTTTCATTGGGAGTGTGTGTTCATTGGCAGTGTGTGTTCAGTTGGTTCCCATGCTCTGAAAGAAAGCTGGACAGCAGGGCTCACACACACACACACACACACACATTATGGCACACGCCTGTTGGCTGAGGCACAAAAAAAGTGTGACATCAACGTGGCCTGGTGCCCCTCAACACACCCCACACGTATATTCTCCTTTTCTTTGTTTTGTTTTGGCATCTCTCTATCCATCCCTCCCTCCCAGCTTAGAGTCCTTGTGTTTTATGGAGACTTTTCCCCTTCTGATCATTTTTACCCATCAGATGATCCAGCCCCTATTTCACACAGAGGCTATTAAGATAAGAGTCCTCCCCCAACACACACACACACACACACACACACACAGAGCTGATCCTTAGGGAGACCATTTAAAGCATTGTGTGTAGACACATCTGTGTCAATGCTTGTGGACACACACAAACACACACTCCACTTTGGGAATGTGTACGTGTGTGTGTGTGTGTGTGTGGTGTTCAGGGTTGTGAGGTGCCTTTGATATACACGTGTGACTGTGTGTGTGTGCAGGCGGCTGGCAGGGTCAGTTCTGTCCTGGGAAAGTTGAGCTTTCCATTTAAATCAGCACATAGTGGGACCTTCTGGTGGCTGCAGGAGCGGATGGGTGGACAGATGGTACCAGCTCACAGCAGCAGATTCACTGCAAACTCAACCCGCAGTGAGAGAGAGAGTGTGTGAGTGAGTGAGGGAGTGAGTGAGTGAGAGAGTGAGGGAGGGAGGGAGGGAGAGAGAGAGAAAGCAAGAGAGGGGAAACAAATACATATTTGAACCCTAAATCTGTCCACGTGTGGCAGACAGTAGACAGTGTCTGGACACCTCTCAAGACACCAGCTCAACAGGTCTCCTTGGAAACGTACGTTTCCACAACAACAGCTTTATCAGTTATCTCAGCAGCAAAGCCAAGCAGCGGTTGCTCCTAGCAACGACCTGTCACACCTCACCAGTCCCTCGTGGCCTCCTTGATCTTTCACATCATTTATCATTGACGTCATATGTGATTCAAGAGATATTTGTCATTTCTCATGCTAATCATTGAATGTCACTCCAGCACATGCCCCATGAGTTCTGCTTTTAAAAACTCACGCGTGTTAATCCAGTTACCGCAGCAGATGCGCGTTTCTCCACACAAACACGGGGACACATTTACACTAAACACATCATGTAAGTGAAGACGAAGAAGACGTTCCGCCGGGAGCGACTCTTCACCCACACGCAGCGGCATCCGCACACGCACCTGATGCGGGGCTGGAGCGGTCAGTGTAACCAGTGGCTACACCACTAACAAGACACAAGCTGAACACATTTCCACTGACAACCACAGAGGTAAACTGAAGCCATTCATGAACTAAATTAAACATACTATTAAACAAACATATTGACATTACACATTTATTTTAAGTATTACTTTTGTTGTGTTGTTTTAGGTATTACAAATGTAATATTAATACATATCAGACGAACAGAAAGTTGGCTATTAAAATAAAGATTACTAGTTATACTTTTTATAAAATATATAAAACTGTCGAGAATTTACTTGTGTACTACATGTATTTTCGAAACATGTTTTACTTTGTAATGTAATTGATTATATAATGTATCAATAACTATAATTTTGATTGAAGGATGAACATGTCTCTCTGTAGCAGCTGTGGTCCAGTTCAACTTCAGCTATGTGACGTTGCTGGGCAGGTGAGCAATCAAGCATCTCTCTCTCTCTCTCTCTCTACTTTAGCTCTACTGATGTATATATGAACTGGTTTTTCTCGTTGGGTTTTGTATAAGAACGATGGGGGCAGTGGACCAGCCTCTAAATGTAAGCAGCAGGAGCTGATAGATGAGCGCCACCTAGTGTTACATTTTGATGCCTGTATTAGGAGCGCGTTCTGTAGTTTTGCTTGAGTGAATCTGTGTTCAGCACACTGTATACTTCTGTAATACTGCCACAACGGACCTCTGTTAGTGTATTTGCCAGAGTATCTTGTATTATGATTAGAGAAGTTACTGCTGTGTTACACATTTTTGTTAAAAAGATACACGCACATATCAGTCATCTGTAGGTAAATGCCACAGTGCTCCCACATACCTGTGATGGACCTCTGGACTCCTTCTCTGTCCAGGAGTTCCCATGTGTCATTTCTGTGACAATGTTCAAGTAATGATCCAACTAGATTAGTCTGATAGTTGTGAATTTATGTTTGTTTGGTTAAACAAATGTTTAGATGAAGGCCCAGTACCCTGAAACACAGGGTAGTCATTCCAGACTGAAGACTACACGAGACAACGAGAGGATCTGAAGACTGCATCACACCTCTTTCTTCTGCCCTGGTGTGCAGTTTGCTTCTGAGCTGTAAAATCATTATGGTTATAATGAAATGTATAATGTATAAATGGTTACAATTCAAACACAGAGTTTAATAAATCAATTTCACCAAAATGAAATTGGGACACAGGAACCAGTTATATGTTGGTTACCAAATAAAACCATTTTCCATTTTCAATTGTCGTAAAGCCTTTAGTCAGATTTGATTCATTTGAATGTGTGCTTTACATCACTGATTCTCATGGCAAGCTGGTGCAGTGATGACAGGCAGGTGGTTTTAACAGCTGACATAATTACTGCCAGCACAGAATAACAATTACCTCCACAAAGACACTTACAGACACTTCATGCTGTTAGTGGAACACAGTGAAGTGAATCTGTCTGCTGCTGACCGAATGATATAACCGAATGTCATATTGTACTAGCATCAGGAATGGATATAGTTCAGCTCTATATCAAGAATGTAAGATTGGGGGAGCAAATGTAAAATATTAGGAAACATGGTAATCATTTATATTACTCCATTTCTGTATAATAATATACAGCAATTGTATGTTTATTAATTAATCACAATAATTTGTTTTTCTGTTTATAAAGATGTTTCATAAATGCAGACAGATTCAGTGCTGCTTTCTATAAAGAATTTCACTAAACTGCCTGCTGTGCCATTAAACCTGCCTCAAAACATCTGATCTGGGATCAGAGAGTAAAAGCAACAGATCAACTCCTGTGAGGTAGCCGATCATTTAATGAGGCGACACAGAAGCCACCTGTGGGAATTAGACGTGCAGATGGTGACTGGAGACAGCCGCCACCTGCTGCGGAAATCAGAAACAACATCAGGACAACATGCTGAAACATATTCTACCGTGTGCGCGCGCGCGTGTGTGTGAGAGAGAGACTATTTCAGACAGAAGTTTGTATATTTTTGCTGAAGCTGTGTTGAAGTGTGTTCTGCTCAAGCAGAGCAGAAGTATTTTAGGGGTCTCAGCTGTGGAGGGCATTGTTGAATTAAATCTTTAAAACAGCCTTTAAACAGAGAGTTAAAATGGACATAAATATGAGAAAAGACAGACACTGAAAAGTGTAAAACAGAACAAGACGGGCAGGAAAACACATGATGTCATCGGAGAGGTTCAGAGGTGCAGCTGTACTGAACTGTGGTGTTGTGAGAGATCTCACACTGTCTCGAGTGACAGGTGCAGCAGCGCTGAGACAGGCAGCTGCATTCAGATAACTTCAGATATGAACAGACAGCGGCTAACACATGTTTAACACATGTGGAATAATGTCACACTCAGATGTTTGAGTCACAACAGCTGTGGTTCTCTCTGATCTCAGGGCTTCATCTCTGTATCCAGATGAGTCAGTTTCACGTACGTCTGTATTTCATACCAACATTATTTCTTTCTCTTTTTGACTGAATTTGTATGGTGTGTTAGAACAGGGGTGTCAAACCCTGTTCCTGAACCCTAATTAAACACATCTCAGCAATCTCATTTCTCACAATGACAGCCAGGCATGTGGGGGCAGAGTTGGACCTCTGCTCTGTAGGATTTATAATATTATTAAGTCAGTAACAATTTGTTCCCTTCTCTACTGTCTATAAATGAAAGGGGCCAAAAGTCCTCTATTGCCCAAACTCAGGGTTAGTGATCCAAACAATAAAGTATAGAGATATTTATAACGTTCCTTCAGCAACAGCTGTGCTGTGTAAACAGAATACAGGAGTTTGAGACCTCTCTGTGGGGTGGTGGAGATCTGAGGGAACAGGTGCTCTACTGAGGCAGCTGCTCAGCAGGATTCTGGTTAATGGTCCTTGCCAACATCTCCCATAATTTGCTGCGTAACAGAGAAGGAGATGAAGGAGATTTAACACGTGTCTCCGGTTTACAACTTTTGAACTGAAAACCTTTAAAAAACTGACACAGATTTACTATGAACAACTTTTGATGTGAAGAACAATCATAAGATGTACTGTTTACACACAGACAAAAACACTAAAACACTGTTTTAGGTGATGCACACTTTTTGGCATTGCTCCCACTAAACAAACACTCCTGTGTGTTTGTTTAACTCACACACACATACACACACACTCCTGCCTTGTGAGTCTCACAGACACACACACAGACACACACACACTCCTGTCCCGTGAGTCTCACAGACACACAGACACACACACACTTCTGTCCCGTGAGTCTCACAGACACACACACAGACACACACACACTTCTGTCCCGTGAGTCTCACAGACACACACACAGACACACACACACTTCTGTCCCGTGAGTCTCACAGACACACTCCTGTCTTTTGTGTTTCATAGACACACAGAGCCGTGCAGCTGTCAGTGAGATTAGACATTTAGCAGGTGTCTATTTATAGTGTTGGTTAAACGGATCTCAGTGTCATGTCAGCACTTCTGATCACTCTGTTTAACAGGCCGTACAAAACCCAGACGCCCATGACATCATCCAGACATCTGAGCTGTCTGTCTGTCTTGAAATGTGATATGTAAAGTAAATATTAAGGAAACAGTGTGTTACTCAAACATAGTTTATTCACAGCAAAGCAATCAGAGTTTTTTATATCCAGCTGTGCATGTTCTCATATACAAATACAGTGATCAAAATGTAAACATTACTGAAAAATCAACAGAGCATATTTCATTCAAGAATGTCACTGAGAAGCAATAAACAAACAAAGCAAACACATAGCAGCAAAAAGATAAAAAAAATCCAGATATCAGACAAGTATTAAAATAGTTCTTTAAAAAATTAAACTTCTGTCATTTACTCACCCTTGTGTTGTTCCAAATTCAGTCCCTTTAGATCTGTATTGATCTTTGTTATGAAGTGATTGATTCAGATTCTGAAGTGAATCTGTCTGATGTTCTTGATCCAGTCACAGGAGTCCACAAAAGAGATCAATTAACAGTGACTTCAATTTCATTCTGTTCTTCACATTAGGATCAACTGACATAAGTCGACTGACTGCATTTATTACAGCATCCTTTTATAAAGCTGGACATTTTAAGTTCCCATGAATTGTAACTGCATGAATAAAGACTCAAGGAACAACACAGTGAGTAAATTATGAGAGAAATTCCATTTCTGCAAATAAAAAGCAAATCAAATCAAATGTCTAAATGTTCATAAAAAGCGTCACGGCTCATTCAAAGTGTCTATTACAAATCCAGTGCTGATCAAATACATTTCAAATATAGTGAAGAAAAGCAAAATATGTACAGGTGCCCCCCCCAATATATCTTCCATTTAGTTCTGTTCTGTTTAGTTCTAAAAGAATATTCCAGAAGAATAAACAGTATAAACCAAACCCAGTGCATGATAATATACTCAGCTGCAATAATCACATTCAAGAGAATCAAGTGATTGCCTTCAACTAGCCCTCAAGTTATTTAAATGATGACTGGTGAGGATTGGTGAGAGAAAAACAAACTCTTTGTAGAAATACAACATTTCACTTTGACTTCACTTTGACTCAGCACAGCAATCCAAACACCTTTCAAACACAATTCAGTAGTCAAATGAACACAAAACTTCAGTCAATCACATTTACAAACAACACCATTTACATTTGAAACAGTTTAAAGTTTAAAGCAGTTTAAAGATTGGTTTTGGTGGGCTGGAGCTTCTAGAATAACTTCAGAAACTTTAGAAGATGTGAGGTAATGAATTCTTATCCCTATATTAATTATTTGGTCCGCTGAAATATTAATGCACAAAAAGAAAAAAACCCTCAGTGTTTTAATTTTTGTTTTCTTACTAAAGTGATAGATAGGTAATAAAACCTGTTTTAGGGCATCTTGTATAGTTTATAATTTTATAGTTAATAGTTTTTATTTTACATGATTTATGCTTAAAGTATTCAACTGATAATAAATATTAAAAGAAAAACAATTGCCAATGGGATTAGAAATAAACTTGAAAGCAAATCTTACGCAATTTTGCATCTCAAGTAAATTTGTATTGTTTAACTATAAAATAAAGCAAAAAACAGAGATTAAGAAAATGATTTTATGTAGTTTAACCAGAACAAATATGGAACTGTAAAATGTGAACACATTTGACTGGAAGCAAGTAATAACAATAAAATACTTCACAATACAGCGGATGAGTTTTGGTGTAGAAGTTAAATGTTTGGTCCATCTTTACATTCAGGAGAAAATATTTGTAGCCATTCTCAAAAAATATGGAATTATCTCTCTTGTACCTTTATCTGCATTTTCTCCTTGTCTTATCAATTTAAAGAAATGTACGACTCTCACTCTTTCCTCAGTTACTGCCTTGATTTGTTTCTATCATCCTGTCATGCTGGTTTGGGATTTGTTACCTGAAAATGCTTACATCAAATGTGACCACAGACATATGATCATAAGCTGATCCTGGATCAGCCGTCTACCTCAGTCGAGCGGAGAAGCATCGCATGTACTCTGTCATCCATCGCTCGTCCGCAACGCTCAATTCTGACCGGCGCAACTTTTCCAGGTCAGCTGACCTCGCTCTCCGGTGATCAGCTCTTCCGCGTTTATCAGACCCTCTTCGCGTTTGGACGCCCACGTCAGCCCGATGAATCTGAAAAAGTAAAAACGAAGGAGTCAGGATGTCATGGTTTACAAAATAATCTCTGTAAGGAAGAGGTATTTGACCAGGGCTGGTCAACTCCGGTCCTAGAGGGTCACTGTCTTCCAGAGTTTAGTACCAGCCCTAATCAAACACACATGCCTGTCATTTTGAAGTAATCCTGAAGACCATCATTAGCTTGTTCAGATGTGTTTGACTGGGGATGGACACTATCATTTATGCTTATGGCTTATGTTTTGTGTGTGTATCACTCAGAGGAAATGTAATGATCTTTTTCATCTGTTTGTGTGTGCATATGAATTTGTAGTCCACAAGAACAATGGCTGCATTATACAGCGACCGTCAAGAAATCCACTCTTCTTTAATCTGTTAAATCTCTACACATCAGAGAAGGTGATGTAGCTCTCCCAGCACTGCTGAATAATTCAGCTCTTCCACACGCAGTGTCAGATGTCAGATGCTGCTCTGTGTTGATCAGCACACGAGTTCAGTCACAACAGGTTTCTCTTGTGGTTAAACTTCAACATTTCACTCCTTGTATGTACATATTGTATATTGTAATATTTATTCAAATCTTTTGTCTTTCAAAAACACATTTATGTTTATTTCTGCTAATGGCACAGTTTTTAGATTTTATTTAGACTTGGGCCAAATGTCACACTGTATAAAGTTCTGGCTGTTTTTGTCCTAGATTTATGTTCGCTGTTACCCTAATATATGATACAGAAAGTTCTGCTTACCTCTCCAGCAGATATGGATGCTCTTATGTTTGGTGTCAGTCTGTTTCTGGTCTCAATATGTCTTTCTGCCCAGTCACAGTGGATAAAAGACCGTCTGTTCTCACGGTTGGATGTCCTCTCTTTGCTATTAGCAGGTGGTTGGCTCTTAGCTCTGGATGGTTTTCTTACAACAGAGAGATGTGTTGTATCACTATCCAGGTCTTTGTTAGGATAGCACGGTTTGGAATGAGGCACCCGACGTGTCAGGCGGCGTCTCGGAACAGATTCTGACGGTCCGTTAGCAGTTACACTTTTAAAACCATTTTCTGTGACAAAAGCAAAACATATTTGATCTCAGTTTTGTCATAACCCAGGCACGTGTATATAAATGATTTTTTCAAAATGAATAAATGAAAATTGTAGTTCTTTCCCTCATGCCATTTCAAACCCATATGCTGTGTTTTTTGTTAAACTGATCATATAGACTACACAATATCTACTGTTTGTGTTTCACAGAAAAATAATCGTTTACAGATTTGGAACAACAGAAGGTAAAGTAAATAATGCCAGGATTTCGATTTTTGGGTTAACTGTTTCCTCTGGCCAACTTGTCAATCAGTTTCAACCAATCAACAAACTGAAAAATTATGATGTCATGAGCACACAATACTTTGACCTACCTATGGGAGGTGAGCTTTCCAAAGTTGCACTACCATCTGTTTGAATGTCACCGTTTATTTGTGGCTTCCAGGAGTTCAGAACCTCTGGAGTGTCATTCCTGCCCTCTGAAGATGATGTGTACTGCTTGGCATTTGACACCTTGACCTCATTCAGCTTTGGACTGGACCGTCCGCTTGATTCAGACCCACTCTCCCAACCGTCCCCAAACAACGGTCTGTGTGTTTGTTCCATTATTCGCCGGGTCAGTCTGTATTTTAAAGAGTCCTCGTAACATTTTGAGAATGTCTCCCACTTCGGATCTCGGAACTTCTTCATGTACTCCGTCCGGATCTTCTTGGACACAATGCTGTTATTGCCAGACATTTGGTTTGATTGAAATAATAACCTAAAGAATGAACATAAGATCACAACGTAATATCACTTGGCAGTGATGTCAATGCACCTGCGCGTACTTGACTTGCACTCAGTCACCATCTGTTGCAGGATTCCTCGTAGTATGCAGTGTGCACAACCACGATTATCGCATTGCAAGCCTATCTTCTGCCTTACCGTGAACGGAGGGGTGCGTGTCGTTTTTTTCTAGGTTACAGCCCAGCTCGCATTATTTATTTATATTCTTTACATAATACATAAGCCGATGTCCGATCTTTCAAGCTGACATTTCGCACGTTCTTGTGACAGTTTAATACAGTGTAGTGTTTATAGACGAGTACGTTGCGATGTTGCGTCTCATTATTATTACCAATTTATTACGAGTCTATTTCCGCAGCATAATCCTCCAAATCAAATACACCGAAAAGTAACAATGTTTTGTTGGAGAGATCACTGAATATCAAGCCGCTAAATGAATATATTAAATAAAAGCAGCTGGTCGCAGTATGTTTACAGGTCTGTCTTCAGCTGTGTACGGAGTATGCAGGTAAATATTGAGTCGCATAAATATAAGCGCTTTTCAGCTTACCCACAGAGCCGTTTCTTTAACGCTAGAGACGCGTTAAGGGAGCATTTTGTAATCTTTCTCTCCGTAACAAGTTCATAGACATCTGCCCATTTTTCGAGCCCTGCGTACTAGAAAACAACCCTCTCCGTCCCTAACATTACTGCTAGTACAGTGCGCATGCGCACATCATCAGCAGGACTGACAGCATCAGGGGGCGCAGCCGTATAATGTATCACCCGCTTTCCTCCAGTGATGATATTCCTTTAAGCTTATGGAAATATTTAGAGGTAATGGTTAATATAATTAATCATATCAGTTTTATATAATAATAATATTAATTATAATATCAATGGCAATTATAACACACTGAATTCCTAACATCACACAAACAAGCCAAAGAGAAATGACGGGAACGTGTTACCTCATGATCAAATAAGTAGGATCGAATAAATAGGTATGGGAATAAATGTTCCGATATATATTTTAATATGTGTTTTATATATATATATTTTAATGTTTTTTTGTTGTTATACGACTTGAATTAAACGATATAATAAGTATATAATTCTAAAGCATAAAGTACGGAAACATTAATCTTAATGTGATAATATGACGTTGAGGGTCATGTCAGGGTCAGCTTTGGGGTTCGGGGGCGCAGTGGGTTATGCTTAAATAATGTACTTATGATTCATTATCAGCAATAGTCTAATCGGTGAAAGACAGGAACTAATTTAACTTGCTTTAAAGTGTCTTGCTTCAACTTATTTTTTACTTTAATGCATGAAACAGTTTCTTCCTACTTCGTAATGTAGTTTACCTAGTTAAGCCCAGTTTACCTAAAGTCACTCAATATCATACACATAAATAAAATGGTATTTTTAGATAAACAGAGGGGGGTGTCCATTTAAAATTCCTCATACTGTCCCTAAATAAAGGCATAAATCCAGGACAGGGACTAGGGTGCAAACATTTTGGAAAACCTCCCACTTAAACCAATGTTTAACTAAACAATTGACTAAAAACTAAATGTATTTACCATATTTTGCCCTTTCAAACCAAACCTTTCAAAAAAACAAGAACAGGATATAAAATGCCCTTTAGAACTTGTTCTAATAAACAAGAGTTCAGAACTCCTGTTCCATATAGTGTGTCAGAGAAGCTTCTGTAAAGTTCAGTTTATTTACTATAGACATCAATAATTTTACCCTCCCTTCCCAATTTTTAGGACCTCAGGAGACATTTGTTGTCATTAATTCCGCTGGAAAAGGGGCAATAGTGAGGTGGATAGAGGAAGAGTGAGAGGAAACA
>JAZGTJ010019866.1:0-10687 GCA_036877575.1 Botia almorhae | reverse complement strand
TATACAGATGAAACAAAAAACAAGGGCACTATAAAACCAACTCGTAAACATGCAGCCTATTAACTAGCGTATGATGCAAGCGCCTGAAACGTAACATGAAAAAATAATGTAACACGTCAAAACCTGCTGAGTGAGCTGTCTTTAATGTCTAAACCCCTGCACAAGAAATACAAATGCAGTAAGGGCAGTACAACACAGTTTACATTCACAGAATTACTCAACATGGACTGACGCTTCACATGGATCTGTATATAAGCGACCACAGAGTTCTGTTTAATTCATCATCAACCAATAGCAAAGTCTTATTTATCCTCTCTGAAGTCATTTTTCCGTATCTCACAGACACTAACACGTGCCCGGCTAACAGGGAACATTCTCAGAACATTCACTAATGTTCTCTGAAAGTTCTCTCAGTAACGTTAGTCGACGGTTTAGATGGTATATATTATATTAAAAACATTATTCTTAAGTTGTTAGTGAAACATTTTAAAAACATTACAGAATTTAAAAAACTTCAAATAATCTTTTTATAACCAAGCAATAATGTTTTATGACCAAGCAATACAACGTCTGAAAACTGAACATTTCTATAACTTTCAAATTATCATTAATGAAACAAAGTGACTTTGAAATGTTCTTGCAGCCTTTAATTGTTAGCTGGATACATCCCTAAATCTCTGTCTTCACAGAGCGAGTGGTCATTCGCCAGACGCCCCACAGTGATGGGGAGGAGCATGAAAACAATGAGGAGGAGCTTAGCACGGGCTCTTCAAGAGGATCCGTCCAATGGGTAAGCAGGAGCTCTCTTAAACACACCCACTATAAACAGAACAGACCTGCAGGTCAACGGTCCAAATACTGTTTTTGGAAAATTAGTGTAATACAGTTTATACAATTCACGAAATACGAATTATTCAATTCGGTAAACATCTCGTTTTTTGGCATGAATTTTGTTTAGAAAATTTTCAAGCCATCATTCCCAAAGATAACAATTTCTCTGTTATTGTTTGTTAATGCCCTTGAGTTCTAACGTGATGTCATAATGCGCAATATCTGAGCAACATTTGTAATTCCAGCATGATTTTCAGACTTTATTCAAACTTTATTGATGTGGTTTTGTGTCTTCCTCTTTTTGTTTATCTGCACTTTTATGTGCCATCCTTAAATTCTCTCATATTAAAATTAAACAGTTTTTATCGCCCATATTTCAGAGGATAAGATTCTGAGAGTTTGATTGAAATCTCTCTGTCTCTTTACAGTATCAAGTTCCTGTTTACTGGTCTTACTTTGATCTACGGAGGGGTGAAGACCAATGACGACCTAAAAACAGACAAACTTTATTCATTGGATTGTATAATATCTATCTCTCTTACTTCTCTCCCTCTCTCTGGCAGTCATGACAATGTCTTTGTAAATAGCGAAGGCTGTTTTGTCTACAAAGCAAAAAGCTACAGTGGAAATTTTCTAAGTTTATGTGTTTCACTTGCTTAACGTATCAGATTTTAATCTCACTGCATGTAGATATAAGTTGTGTTTTGTTTTAAATCCACACGTGGTCTGATATTAGTTGTTTTGCTCTTGTTTATTTTTGTCTCTTAAGTCTTTTAAAACTGTTGTCTAAAAAATACATTTTTAATTAAGTCTTAAGTCTATAATTTAAGTCGCCACACAATTCCGTTTAAATCAGCAATTATATTGTGTATAAAGTTGTATGTGTCTATCATTGTTGTATATTTGAAGAGTTTAATCCTGACAAGGATCAGCTGTGATATTTCAAAAATGTGTTTGTGTGATTCGCACGTTCATTTCGTGGTTGCTTTTGACATTTACAATAAAGTCTGTTTAAACCATTGAGCTTGAAACCGTGAGCTGTCGTCATATAGATACGCAGGGTGAGAGAGATGCTACGGGGTGGAAACTCTGGTGGTCTTGAGAGGTCAGCGACAGGAAGTGGAAACTGCAGTGTGGCTTATCATTTGACCTTCTTTGCAATGTGATGCACACGTGTGTGCTGCTGTTTAACAAATAGGACAGTACATTAGCGTGAGTAGATTAAAAAAACCTGTTAAACACATATAAATTGTTGTATGAGCAAACGCAACAAAATGACACCGTACAATACTACATGACCTACATTCAGTTTTTTAAACACACCTCATACCGCCATTAAACCTTTTGAAATATTAGGTGGAACACACGTAAGATGTGTTTTATAAGGTTGTTGTATTTTACACTGATTAAAGCATGTAATTGACCAGATTTATTTAGGTGTGTGATCTTCTTTGAAAGTCTTTCCTCAGTGTGAATAGATTTAGTGTTGGTGAATTTTATCTGTGGCTGTTGTGTCATTTTGTTGCGTCATTCTTGGTGTGAATAGACTGCTGTTATAGCTCAGCTGGTACAGCATCACATTAGCAGTGAGTTCCCTGGAAATTAGCTTTAGCTTCTTTAGCTAACAGTCAACAATTTTATTGTTGGAAAAACAGAGAGAAGGATAAACAAGAAATTGAAAGTTAAAGACAGACAAACGTTTAGTTTATTTGACTGTTCGGTAAAGAGACTTAGAAGCTGAGCTCATTAAAACATGTCAATTCGACTATTATAATTCAATAACTACAGTTCACAGTGGTCTCTATAGACCTCTGACCTCAGCAGTTGTTTGTGTGCTGTTGTCATGGAGACTACATCTTTTTATGTGTCATCGCCTTATTAAAGGTCATGATAACTATGAATGACCTTTTGTTTAAATTTCCAGCGGTAATATTCTGTTTAATTAAACACTCTGGGGAGAATTTATTAATGATTCACAAAACAAAAACAAATTGTCAGAAAAACATAAAATGTTAAAAACGCAGGCAGAAAATGAGCGCTGATAGGAGGTTGTGATTTTATCCTGCATGCTGGTTCTGAGTGACATGTGATGGAATATGTATCATACTGTATGATCTGTCATACTTTCTGGGGTCTGTACAGCACCACTGTAATCCAGACATTAAATAAAATATAATTGAATTTAAGACCTGCTTTCTGCTGTGATAGCGCAACATTAATGACATCAGGCTCATGGTTGTGAATCTGTAATGAATTTAATTTTCATCATTTACATAATGAAAATATTTATCACTGTTTATTGCCACAAACAGAAATTCATATTGAGTTGATAAAAAGAACTTTCATTTTATTTACCATGGTGGATATTTGGCAAAACGAGCACCCGTTTGGACAGTATTACACTTTATGGGGACAAATACTATTAATTAGTTGATTAAATTTCACGTCAGCAGACATAAACAGACATAATTTAAATTAATGAAGCGTAATAAAGCAAAATCAATAGAACTACACCCTCAGTCACTGTAACACTCAGTTTATGTAACTGTGTCTCTACTCTGTCAGTTAGGTGGTTGCTGCACTCAGTAACTGTATAATCACACAGTATAAAAACACTGTAAGTCAATAATTTATCTGTCACTGTCAACCGTACCTGTGTCTCCTGAAATAAAGGACACCTGCATATTGATTGTGCATTTATGGAGTTTAATAATAAATGTCTCTCTCACTCATACATTTGTCACTCAGACTAACAGAAATCCGAGTACAGTGACAGACTCACTCAATAAACAGCGTTATGCCAGCCTGACAAATGCTTGCGTACCGTAACATTGAGCCTAAATTATATTTGTCGTTGTTTTTTATTGCAATGTCTGTCTTGCTGTATGCATATGTAAATTCACATGCAAACACGCGAACACACGCACACACACACACACACGTTAGGTTTCTATTCTATTTTAGTCACTTTCCACAAGAAAAACAAGAACACACACATGCACAATTCTCTCCTCAAATCTGTATCACTTTCCAGCTGCTGTCACTTTAAATATGAATTTGCAAATATGTTTTTTTCATCCGGAGACTCCCGCTCTCAGCTGTCAGATAAACAAAAAGATAATTAATATCCGTGTATGTTAGTGAAAGCTGGGAACTCAGTTGCCTTTGGAAGCACACTTGGGAAAGTGTGTGTGTGTGTGTGTGTGTGTGTGTGTGCGTGTGTGTGCGTGTGTGCACTCACCTGTTGTTTTTTGGGCACTTTTGCTTCTATTGTCAACTGAGCTAGATATATTTTCTATCCACTTACCCCAAATCTAATACCCACAGAGAACTATTAGCATTTTAAGATAATAATTAAATCAATGTGTAGTTTTTGTTTATTATAGTGTCTTCCTACGGGGGTCATTGGCTGTAGCTGATTTCAGGTTTTACTGTCATTGTGAGGACATTTGATCTTCTAGAGTGTAGGTGAAACCTGACACACACACAGGGCAATTTTAGTTAAGTGTGTAATTTGTGCTTGAAATTTTAATCCTGCCCAAGGATGTTTTACTGCACTCTTGAGAAAACAGGCTGGATCATGTTTCTTAATTACTGGAGGAATCATCAAAAAGCAGTTGTTAATTTTTTTAATAATCATAACTGTTTAGATTTATGACGGTATATTCAGCTTTTATTAAGATTATTAACATTTTGTACGCCAAAGAATATGTCCTCTGTAAAAACACAAACCTAAAGTCTATAATAAAAAAGACATGAAAAAACAGTTTTATGATCACTTTGACCTTCAGCGTGTGATGTAGCTCAACGCTAACAACGCAAAGGTCATGGGTTTGAGTCCCAGGGAACACATGCACATACCTAATGTATAACTTGAATGAACTGTAAGTTGCTTTGGATAAAAGCGTCTGCCAAATGCATAAAAATGTAAATGTATTTACCTGTTTAACAACTAGTACACAATCATCATGATTCTGCACTTTTAGTTTGTAAGATGCAAAACGTCTCACACTTATGGTCCATGTAACAACAGGCCCCTGTCGCTCTTAAATATTTGGCAATGCTCCAGTTTCTACAACAGCCCAGACTGTAGTGGAATCATAAGGAAAAGATGTGTGAATGTGTGTATAAGAGAATAAATGGAGCTTGCAGTCAATGCTTGTGTACTGCAGCACTGCTTGTTTGTGAGACTTCCTGTGGCAGACACACAAAGGCTTGATAGGCGTCTAATAGGACTGTTTTATCTTTGAATTGCTTGAAATGACACAGATACGGTCTTTCTCTCTGTCTCTTATTACTGCTGTCTTCATTAAGGGTGGAATGAGCCCCCCTCTCCTCCGCACACACTCAGTCACACAAATAAGATGTCACACTATATTTCTCCCTCCATTTATCTCAACTTCAAGCTCACCTGCTAGCAGCTACAACCACGTTCTCACCGTCTCTGATGCGGCTCTGTGACACACACACACACACACACACACACACACTCAGCTGCAGGTTCATTTGTAGTTTATTATTCAATATAAATGGCCATATTCTACAGCTTTGTAGCATTTATTGTTCTCTGAAGTCCACTTATAATGTTAGTCAGGGTTTCCTGCACCAAAAACATCATTTAGTTTGTCATTGTCATTGACACAACGAAGAGGAAATAAGAGATTTAAGGACAATTAAAATCGTTGTGTGGCACAATGTTCCCTCTGGCTGTTTTGTCAAACACAGGAACACAGTGTACAGTGGTGATAATAAAGCATCTTTGTCAGTTATGATTAAACTGTGGTTAACACACTTATGCAGGACTCTGGCTCACGCCCTTGTGAGTGGCTAACGTGTCACTTCCTGTTTGCATGGTTGCGAGTTTGATACGTGCCTCAAGCGTATGAAACTCAGCGGTTTTACACTCTGATTGCAAACATCTCTGGTAATTTACACAGAACATTCTGCCCTTTATATCCAGTTTGGTTTGTTTCCATTTGTGTATGTTATGTGAACCGCCTGCAGGCAGGTGAATTTTTAAGGCACCTAACTCTCCAGGATCTAAGGCTCTGGGGCCCAACAGGTGCAGAGTGTGGTAGAGACAGAAACTGAGGCTGAAAGTGCAAAAGATAGACAGGAAACCCCTAACCACTCCCTAAATTTGGTTTCCTTTCACTCGCCCATCCACCTGGATGTTCAGAAGACTGCATAAAAACCAGAGAGACTGTGAAAAACAATGATTATTTGGAGATTTGTATTTGCCATGTAACCATTGCAAATAAACATTCATATTTTATTGTTATTGTCACAGAGCAGAAAGACAGACAATGGGATCGCAGGTAACAGTTGTTTATTAAACTGAGTTTTGAGGCAGGTAAGTAAATGACAAACGTAGCTGTTAAACAATCTCTTGGTTTGCAGGCGATAGCTCTGATGCTAAAGGTGCGGTCACGCTACACTTTCACTCCATTGACTTGCATTCATGCGCATGTGAATGCGACAGACTGGAAACGCAAGCTCACGCAAAAATATTGCATTTTGGAGCTTTTCAAAGTTCAAGTTCAAGAAGATGTGTGACCGGTACAAGATCGATATGTTACAGTGTGACCTTTTTAGATGGATAATAGCTGTATCGCATAATCCCATTTTGTATGATACAGTTTTAAAATAGCATGTGGGGACTAAAATATCCAATGCTTTGGCACGTGATATAATTTCCGGCTTCTGTCCGTATTCGTTGGGGTCTCCATAGAATTTAAGCATGCTAAAAGTCTAGCATGACAGCAGCATTAGGCCAAATCCGTCACAGTAATAGGATTAGAAAGGGATTTTAGGATATAAAGGATTTTTAATTAAGGATATTTAATTACAATTATAAGTAGTCATCTGTCATAATTTACTCACCTTCCTGTCTATGACCTGTCTATGAATTTCCCTGAGTGTTTTATGGACAACAAAACCAGAAGATTTTACCGGTTGTTTTTTGTTGCACTTATGATGCATAGATGCTGAATATTTTAAACTTCTACAGTGAAGCACCACAGACATTTCTTTGAAAAAATACAACTTACAACTCTTTCTCTTGTGTTTCACAGCAAGAATAAAGCCATACTGCTTTTAAATAACACAAAGATATATAAATAAAGACGGTATTTTTTAAAATTAAACTCTTCTTATATTCTTGCAGTGCTGTTAACTTCCTGCTAACAACCTCAATTATGTACATTTATGGTAAGCTTGTCTCCTGTTTGTTTGCACACAGTACATGACTACACAAAACAAACGTCTGTTTTAAGCCACAGCTGCCAGACCTGCAGATTAATAGACACTAACCCAGAAGATTCCTTTAAAATCAGTCACTTGTTGACAGCAGTGAGGTGAAGACAAACCAGCCAGCTGTGATAACAGAAAACAAGGCATTTTAAATGACACGAAGGTAGAGCAACGTAAACTAAAGTGACATTGAGATCCGTCTATGATAAACTAACCTCTAACTCTTGCTGTTTGTATATCAAAATTTCCATAAACACATTGTGTGTGTGTGTGTGTGTGTACAGCAGTGACCTAAAGAAAAATACACCCATTTTCTATTGCGATAGAAGTGTATGAGATACAAAAAACATGAAATGCAGAACCAGCAAGAGATGAATAAATTGTTTCAGTGACAAAGAGAAATGTGTGTGTGTGTGTGTGTGTGTGTGTGTGTGTGTGTTTGGTGTAATTTCACAGTGTATGTCTGTGTACTGTTTGAGATTGCATTAGTCTGCTGAAATGTCTTTCTGTTTGCTTTTGTAATGAAATGTTGTAAGTGGGCACAGAAACAACACAAAAGGTGAGAGTATAACTGTTTGTCTGGCAATACTTCAGCAACTAAATCTAGAGTAGAATAAAGCAATAAAACCAACCAAGGTGTGTGATATTTTGTGATACTATGGTAACAGTGTTGTTGAAGCAGTGTTGTTAGACACAATCTGAAGCTGAGCTGTAACAACACTACAGTAAAGTACACCAAAATTCAAAATATTCATTTATTATAAATAATATATAATATAATATTACATTACATTATGGAATATAGTTCATTAGTCTAAATTTAGTTTGTTGTAGCTACTTGATGCATCAATATGAATATCAAATGATATGCAGTCACATGTTACAATAAACGTGTATATTGACTGTTAGGAACTTGGAACATGGGGTGTCAAACTCAACGAATTTAGTTCATTTCTTGTAGTTACAAATGACTTGTAATTACATGCAGGTGTGTTGAAGCGGAGCCTCTGTTAGAAACAGAACATTCTATTTTATAATGGTGTCATTGAAAAGTGCTAGATACTATACAGAGTGTGTGTGTGTGTGTGTGTGTGTGTGTATGACTACATAAGGATGAAAAGCTCAGGAGATAAACAAACATGGGGTAAAATGACAGAATACAGCAGTGTGTGAAGTGAAGTTTTGAGAGCAGATTGTTTCTTTCTCTTTCTGCATCTTTCTCTCCTCTTCCTGTATCTCTGATGCAGAGAGCGGTTGGGATACACTGACATTGAACATCAGATTTCCGGTTTAACTGCTTTGACAGCCACAGAACACGTTATCATAAACAATGTGAACATTGTGTCTTTCTGAAATTAGCTTCTGCTGGTTTCTGACTGAAATAAGATCAAAGATAAACTGGAATTCTCCAAATGAATAAAGGTCTAGAATTTTAAGGACCGTTGTTCTAGAATCCTGCCAAGATGGGTGACACATTTCAAAAATTAAATGGTTACCTGCCACAAAATGTTGTCCAATATTGAACACGCGGCCCTGAGCTGTTGTAGTTATGACAAATGCTACTTTAATAACGAATTACGAATGATTTCTCTCTCTTTTGCTTTATGCTCTTTCTCTGGTCCTCAGAAATCCTCTGAAGTTTCTTATTGAATCTACACAGGACATTTCCTCACAGAAAACTACACAAACGTACAGACCAAAGTCTCTTCAGATGTGAAGTGCGTCATTTTTACACCACCAGAAACACCAAACAGAATTGCACAAATAATTTTCAAATGTTTTTTCAAACATTCTCAATGTGTAATTGGTCACATTGACCAATTGTCCCACCCTCAGTATACTGATTGTGTCCCACCCCAAACGCATCCCATTGATTGAGACATTGATGCTGTATCAGGCTGTTCGGGGGTGTTTAAACAAGCAGTGCAAGTGTGCGAGTGTATCAAATACAGCACCACAGTGTTTATTATAATAAATTGTTAATGTGTATGAACATTGTAGAGAAACAGCTTAAGATTGACAGGTAGGACTTCCATTTCTATACAGTTGAATGTTTTGATTTCTGTAATTTCTGTACAGACCCTGCTGCTCGTATCATAGTAGCATTTAATCGTTACGCAAAAAAACAATACAATATCCATTTTAATAAGACATTATGACGGTATGTTAAATTACTGGTTTCCATGAACAAAGCAGATCTTTGGACAATCTTAAGCCAAAGTCACCAGCAAATCTTGAAGCATAAAGCAGGTGTTCAAATGCTCCAGCAACACTGCAGAGCTGTTTATCTCACACATGTGCCCAGCCCTCTCTCTCTCTCTCTCTCTCTCTCATACACACACACACATACACGCACGTTCATGTGCATTTCTGTCTCCATAGCAAATGAGTTTCCAGCAGTATGAATTATACATGAGTCTCTCTGTTCATGTCCTGCCGCTTTTAGACAGAAAGAGAGAGAGAGAGAGAGAGAGAGAGAGAGACAGAGCAAGAGCGAGCAACACATGGATGCTGTTTTAGAGGTGGTAGCTGTATGTATATGTATGTTCTCATTATACTATGGTTTGACATATCACTGTTATGCCACACGCATTTGACTTCCTGTCCCCCCAGGAAGTGTCTCCTCACCTTAATGAGCATTCATCCAGCCACTACACCAGAAATAAAGAGAGAAAAAGAGAGAAAATCTTTCTCTCATTTTAATCTATCACAGTCCATGACTTTCAGTTTTATAATTTAACAAAGAATTAAACACTGCTATAAGCCCTGTAATTATCAACAACAATTATTTACAGTCTATATACAGCAGATGTGCCATCATTCCCTTCCTGGACTTCCTTTCCTGGACTTTCCATTCCTTAATAAATATCAGGGTCATGTGACCTGATTCACGTATGCCCAAGGAAAGAGACTGCGCTTGATTCCTTCTCATATGCTGTGATATAGAGAAATCTAGGGATCATCAATAAATTATGACAGTGCTTCTTTACCAAAAAACACACACATATTCACACACACATATTTTCTTTCACACACACACACACACACAATCTGCCCCATTTTCACTTTTAAGTGAAAAGAAACCGTATTTTTCTCCCCAGCAGACATCACATTGTTGACCCAGTTAAAAGTGTGTGTGTGTGTGTGTTACCTGGAGAGCTGTGAGAAGCTAAAATATCTACAGCCCCTCTTAGACCAATTAACATTGATTTAACAAAGAGCTTCATACTGAAATCTGTGTTTGTTTTTGAAATTCTTTGAATATAATTTATAGACAGGGCTGTAGATATAATAAAACACTTTTAGTACACACTCATGGTCAGTGGATTAAAAGAAAGTGCATATTATGATTTTAGGGGACTTTACTCGTTAATTAGTTTAAAGCTTTAGAGTACTTTTCGCCTTGTGCAATTTATAAACATAAAATGATATCCACAAAACATTTGTATTGTTAATATACCAGCTTTAATTCTAATTCTTATTGGGAAAGCCGCAACATCAAAATTAATGCTAACAATGCTAAATTGTGGTATCGTATGTTAATTTTTCTCGCAGTCAATCACAGTAGCTTATATTTCAGTTTTTTAACTGTTCCAGAGTCACC
>JAZGTJ010019865.1:0-10687 GCA_036877575.1 Botia almorhae | reverse complement strand
TTATGGGATACAGGATTGGATGGGTGCTGACACAAAGCCATGCTGAGCCCCTGTACGTCCGGCCAATTCAAACTCTGATCCAGAGCTCAGACTGAGGTTTGCTATATAATCCAATACATCACTAACTGATTGAAAGACAATTCAATCGATAAATGTTACACAAAACAGCATTTATAATTCTGACAAACACTTCCAGACTAAATGTTTGGTGAGCATGTGAGTGTTTCCTAATAAAGTTACAGCTTTCTTATCTTTGGATGAGAAAGGATAATTGCTTTAATGTCCCAGCTTTTATTAATAACTAAAATAGCTGTCTTTGTTTTATTGACAGATGCTATCAGCAGATGGCAGTGTGACACTAGTGACAGAGAGAGAGAGAGAGAGAGAGAGAGAGGTGTGTGGGCAGACACACTGACAGCTGCTGTAACACACGTGTGTTCACTGCCCTTGTTCAATTCATCAAGCAGTTATTACACTGTAAACCTAAACTAACACAGAATGAATCACACACAAATGTCCCTCAGCCCCTTTACTAAAGCAACAGCAGCACAGAAAACAATGACAGCAAGATGGAAGACACTCAGACACTGGACGGGCCGTGTGGAGGCGCATGAGCACATTACAGACTGAACTGACGATGCGTCAGTTAAGCTTTGCATCATAAAATATCAATATCTCACCACACAGATGAATTGGGCACAAAGATTAAACAGAGAGAACAGAGCACAAAACACCTTCAGGAACATGTTTAATGTCAGTGGAACAGGAATGCAGACGATCTCATCTCCAGAACAAGCAGCATGATGTAACCTCCAGGAGAGTAAGAGTGAATTCGTTAAAGTGATGGAGACTGTTTTGAACTCTCATCACTAAGACAAAGCTGTTAAAGAAACACGCATCATTTCAGCAGCTGGCGGGTGAATCGATGAGTTAATTGACTAGCTAGTGGTCCATCACATCTGTTCATCTGCTCACACATCCAGTCTCAGTTCATCTTCTGCAGAGAGAATTTCACTCAGATCAGACAATCAGAGTTTTCTTCAAGCAGTCACACCAGATTGTTTCCTCTTGTCAATTATGTGAGCACATTTCCTGAGCTCTGTGTTTCCTTTCCCTCAAGATAATTCAGTCCAACAGTGACCCCTTATCTGTCTGTACGGTTGTGTGGCTCTCACATGAAAGAACAAACAGGGTGCTGTGTAAGGATATTGAGTGAAAGAGTGTGTGCGTGCTTACAGCCTTCAGATGAGTTTCCACAGAGAAAAATCTATTTAAAAAATCACATTTTTAAAAATGAAACTAAAGCTAGTGGACAAGAATAAAGCTTATCCATGGGTTAAGCATCGGCCGTCCAAACAACCGAACACAATTTACTGCATTCCACTCTGCACCATAAATAAATAATATTAATATGCAACTTAACCTCGTGTAAAACAAGCGGAGGTATTTTTCTTTCTGTACTATTGCTTGTGAAGAACATCTTAATTTTCATACTGTGCAGTACACACTAAATACTGTTCGGCGGGCACCACTAAACACTGAAATTACAGTTTGAAAACAGAGACCACAGCAATATATAATTGTGTGTGATCCGCATGGTGAGAGAGTAATAAACTCGAGAGGCCTGGAAGCTAACATTTAAAACTTGTCGTTTAAACGGATGTTTTTCTTCCTCTGTCTGATGGAAAGATGTACTAAGAATAAAACTTCTTTCAGTGCCAGACTGACATCAAGACATTAAACCTGCAGTCTCTCCATCCAGCGATTCAACATGTCACTCTGTCCGCCCACCACCACAGGCACTTAGACGGACACCTGCAGGGGTCCTCATTGATGGACAGCTCTCTCTACACACCTGCAGACTCAGTAATGCATGTGGCCCTGCAGCCATGTGTCTGTGAACCCTCATTCCTGTATAAACATTATAGACAGTACCGCTTGTGTTTACCAGAGGGCTCATGTCCTAAAACGCCACATTAAATACAGCTTTACTTATATAACTATATAACTAACTAACTAATATAAACATGCTTTGTGCTCACTGTAAATTATTTACCTGAAGAGACATTTACAAACCAAATCACTGAGAACAACTGCAGACGTCAGAAA
Source organism: Botia almorhae (assembly GCA_036877575.1). NCBI lineage: Eukaryota > Metazoa > Chordata > Actinopteri > Cypriniformes > Botiidae > Botia > Botia almorhae. Next base: position 8,578 of record JAZGTJ010019865.1, on the reverse strand, counting down.
ACAGTGTTTCCAGCACACATTATCACTGGAAACTGAACTTTCCTGTTGCATGTGGATGATGCGTGGTGAATTCATTGATTGTCTGGGGTGTACTGCAGGGCTGCTTAATATTTAAGAGCCCTGTGCTCTTTTGGTGAGTTATAAGTAACATTCATTATATCGCTCTCATTTCTCTGCATCTTTTTTGAGGCAGGCAATATTTACGGTGCCTCAGGGTCCTATGAATGTGTGACTGATCACGCTACAGCAAAGAATTTATATGACTTCCTCTCTGTGTGTCTTAGAGACGGGCTGATTACGATCTGTCAGAAAATTCACTACTGCATAAAGTGATTTTGCAGGAAGAGGAACCAGGAGTCAAAGAAAGTGTCGCAAATCAAGACGATGCTTTCCAAACCACGACAACAAAAATCAGCCTCCGTTTAACCGGCGCTCAGCAGATGTCGGTTCCAGGGTGTCTTTCTATTGATCCTTTGAGTCATTCTGAATCACCTCACAAAAGCTCCTGATTAAAACTGGAAGAGTCTTCCATCCAAACATCCTTCAATCCCAGCGGGGAAGATAAAAATTGATCTGCTCGTCACTCCTGCACTGACAGCGCGACCGCGGCCGATCAATGGTTTAATGTGTGAAGATGCAGATAATTGTGCGTGTGACGGTGGAATCTGCCCTGAGCTTCTGCTAACCCTCATTTTACTGTGATTGATCCAGTGTGATTTAATGACCAATGACAAACGCTTCACATCTTATGGGCACAACGAGACGAGCACATGTAGGTCCAGAATGAACTTCTGCCAAATCTGCCGATGAGAGTTGAAACATGTGAAGCATTTTGTTTTCAAATATTTCTGTAAAACACAACTGAAAAACTATATAACAAACATCCTCACATGATAAAATACTTCAAAATCAAATTCAGTTTTCACAAATCCTTTGTTTGTTTGTTTGTTTGGTAACGTGCTGGTCATTTATGAAGAATAGACCACAAGAGTTTATTTTGTAACTATGACTGTCAGACTGTCACTGTTCACTCACCAAAGTGAGTCACATTAGGCATTTAGCAGGTGTGAATTTTGGACCCTGTGTGTGTGTGTGTGTGTGTGTGTTTAAAAGGAGCTTTTAAGAGCTTGAGCAGCTAAACCATTTCCAAAAGGTGCCTAAAAAACCCAGCACTAACACTTCTTATCCTAACGCTTCCATCACGGCTTCAATGGTGACGTTCATGTGTTTGCTCAATGGACATTTGAAGCAGCTGAACGCTGCTGTGTGACGTTCAACAGATGGCGCTGTGGCACTTATATTTGTGACACGTGGCTCATCGAGCCTATCGTCTATCACAGATAGACAAGACTACAGAGAAAAGGAGTAAGAGGAGAGCTGGAGAAAGGATGCCTTCACTTCACTTCTGACACAATGAAAGCACATCCATATTTACACAGCAATAAACATACATGACTGGTTTTCATTTTACAGCCTGCAGCAGACTGGTGAGAGAGTAAATCCCATGAGAGACTGGTGAGGTTTATCACACAGTCATTACACACAGTCTCATCCCTCTTTTGTTGCACAGGCACAGTGCAGTCAGTGTTGACTTTCTGTCCCTGTGCAACGAGGAGCAGCTGCACCAGACAAAATTCACAGGAATGGATGGATGAAGGATTTCCTGTGGCCGCTGTGTGCTTGTTCTCTAGGTGGAGGTCTGCTGCTAATTCCCTCTGTTCTCAAATCAGCCGCATGTAGGAGAAAATGAGCAGCTAAAACACAAACACTGTACAAGACGAGTCTCCTGAAACATCCCGCTGTACTTCAGCAAACGATCCCTGCTGAGTACTGACGTTTGTTTCCAAGGTCTGCTCGCGTCCCAGACCTGCAGAGAGAGTCTGAAATGAAGTCAAATGCAGCTCTGCTTGAGATGTCACACCACAGCTAGACCTCAAACTCTAGAAGTGCTCCATAAAGTTTGTTTTAATCCAAGTTATTTATCAATGTTTCAACCTTATACCCGTAACTGTCTTCTTATCAACACTGTACTGCTGTCTTACAGAGCTGTAACTGACACACACACACACACACAGTGATCTGAGCAGGCAGGGTCAGGTCAAAGGTCAGTGTGCACAGATCAGTGTAATGCTGAAAACCTCCAAGCGGAAGCAGTGAGGAGGAACAGGCAGAAAGCAGAAGGAATGGAGGGATGGACCCTGTGGGTGATGTCAGTGTTTCCTTCTCCAGCATTAGTGCTGGTTTTTGACTTGTGAAGAGCAGCAGCATGCAGCATGCAGCATGCAGCAGGTGGGCAGCAGGTAAGTGCTGCAGACAGATCTGGTAAATTGAAAGCGGGAACAGCAGCTAGACACTGTGAAAGCTTTCCCCTGTAAACCTGCAGTGATGGCAAGCAGAAAAGCACTCTATACCCGTTCTGAAACTCTGCTCAACCAGATAAAATACAAGTGCAACGTCCGTATCTCAAACAATCCTTAACAGGCAGTGTGTTCAAATAAAAAGACAAGAGTTGTTGAACTGTGGTGATTCACCAGCAATATTCTTGTGTTTAAGAGTTTTGTTGAGGCTGTGGATCAAAGCTGCATGAATCAATGACATGAGAATTTACTTGAAGAACATATTTTCTCCAGTTCTCACTGAGAAAATCACTTCTTCACTGCAACATTTAATACATGAGGACATGACTGGCTGCCTAATACCCCAATACTCTCCACGGCAACATGTAAAACATGTTCTAATACATTAGTAAAGAAAACAAGAAAAAACAACAACAACAGAGACCTTGACTAACAGAAAGATCTGCAGAATTTTAGACTACCGAGCAGAGATGAAGATTTCTTGTGAAACTCTGTTCTTCTTGGTGTGCTGGTGGACCGGGTCTATCTGTCATTATTAACACAAGCGCTACAGACCCACCTGAAATCCTTCATCACAGGTGGAGCAGCAGCAGGTGCTGGAGACCGACTGCTTCAGACTCACAGCCAAACAGACTTTATTACATTACAGTGCAGCACAGTCAGCTACAGTGAGAAATGTGCCCTGCAGGCTCACCGTACACCTGTGATTGACTGACAGATTAATGAAGATGATACGTGAAGCCATTTGTCACATGACCACAGCTTTTGATTCAAACTATGCAGTACTTTTCATATCAGTACTTTTCATAAAACATTGTAATGAGAGAGAGACTCTCACAGAACAATGTTCAACTCTGGTCTAGCGATACCTGCTCCACTGATTCTAATGGAACCAACACAATGTTCATTGGACACACAGACCTTCAATCACTGTTATTTGGTTTTGTCTGGAAGCTCGACTTCAGTACATGATCACTGGTCAAGACTCACCCACAAATAACTAAATATAACTATAATAATAAATATAACCAATAACTAAAACTGTGATAGAGGTGACCGGCAATGTTTCAAATGTAAAAACACACACACTTCATTTACTTAAAGCTCATAATCTTGCCACTTATTGTAAAAAAATGGTTAAGTTTGGTCATTTAATCATAAGCAAACGGGTTTGTCTGTTTTTCCAGCTTTAGGTAACAGGAGTCTCTGTCATTGGTTTCTTTATCTCAGGTTCAGCTTTGAGAAGAAAAGGGCTGGACACTCGCCAGACTGCTGCTGCTGAACGGCTGGTGTAAGTGTCTGGCATGTTCTTTGTCAAGAGAACAGATCTGACAAATGCCAACATCAAAACTGGAATCTGGACGCAGAATAAAATGGACTGTATTTCAATAGCAGTATGTACAGTGAGATCCAGCAGTCTGAGAAAACAAGTACAAATGCTGGACCTCACTGTACATGTTAATATATGTATGACTAACTGAATGTAAGACGAGTGAGACATCAGTGGTACACGTTCTGCCTCTCAGTCTTCATTAAACATGAATGTTCCAGCAGGTGTCACAGGGAACTATTACTCAGACACATCTGTCTTCACTGCGAGACTCGAGTCATGCTGAGCACAGTCTGACAACACTGCATGAACACAGTCAGCACAAAAAGAAACCAGAGCTTCAAACTCTTCATTACCAGCATCTCCTCATGGTCCCCAAAACATGCAGCAGATAAAGATATTAATGCCACAGTGTCATGATTAAATCAGAAAATAAACTTTCACTGAAAAACTGTCCAGAGCCTTTAAAAGTCATTATTACATAACAGACATTTATGAGATAAAAGTCAACATGACATGTCAGACTCAGTGTTGTAGATCATATGCATCAGATTCTCACACACTATTAGTATGTGATTCATATTTGTCCAGACTGTTCAGAATGGTGAAGATATTTCAAATCCCTTCATTGAGTTAAACAGCAGTTAACAAATTAACGAATGTATTTTATTGCATTTGACTGTTAACAAATACAATAACGCTTTGAACAAAATGCATGAACATATGCGGCTATTATTCTTTTGTTCTATCAACATATAGCTGAATTTAAGCTGTTTTTTTTGAGTGGGGCTAGTTGCCTGTGGAAAAAATGCCACTACAATGCTAGGGGGTTTGTGGATGGTTGCCAGGGTGTTGCTATGGTGGACATTTCGGACATTTCTGCACTTTATTAATTTAGATGGTTGCTTCACCATGGTTAATTTAGATGGTTGCTTCAGGTGTTTCACCTACTCTGTTTCTTTGTGGAATGAGCTGCCAGCCTCCACCCGAGCTACTGAGACCATCACAACCTTCAAAACACACCTGACCAACCCCTCATTTTCTGACTCTCTTTCCTACTGTTCATCCTTTCTTTAGTAACAGTGTACAGTATCCACTTGTAAATGTAGCTTGTTGGTTCTTAGGACAAAATGTTTAATGCGTTTGTCGCTTGTAAGTCACTTTAAATAAAAGGGGAAAATTGTAAGTATTAGCAATAATCCAAAACACAAGCAATAGTAATATTGTCTTAGCAAACAACACTAACAAGTCTGCAATTACTGGTTATGCAAAAAACAAGTTACCAAACAAAATACAAGCCAAAGCAGCCAATCAGCAGCCTGCAGAGGAACAGGTTATTAATGGCTGAACATTGTTGTGGCTTTCCTCAGTTTACCTGGAATTGACTTTAACAACGGTATAAACAGGGGGAAAGACTCTTATGGTTAACTGTTGGCTGTTAAATGGAGAAATGAATCCCAGCCTCGGCTTCTTACAATCACCCCCATTAACACAAAGTCTTAGCTTTATAGAGTCGATTACATTGTCTCTCCAGAACACATAGATCATGCTGCAGCCTCCAGGCCTCTGAGACAGACACACTTATCACATTTTCCTATTATCAGTTACATACAGCCTCCAACAAACGGCCAGAGCTGATACGAGGCTTATTACGAATTCTGAAACATCACATACAAATCACGCAAGCAGACTGCGAGCGTTCCTCCAGGACAGGATTCAAACGCAACGTGCAAACAGTGGTCAGACTCAGATTGGTTCTGTCAGGTTTCACACTGTAAAATGACAGCGCTCACTCTTTCATGAGCGTACACGCTGTTTAACATGCTGTGGCACAAATGTTTAACATGTAACCACGTGACAAGATCGTTAAGGTGCGTCGACTGCCACAGCTGTCAGGCAGGATGTCGCTTTTTAAAAACCCTGCCTTCTAAATTTCCTCCTGTACCGCCTCAAACGAACACAGTCTGTGCGCACTCGTGTCTCTCCGCTCCACCTCCCAAAATTCTGCTGTCGTCAATGCATTTACTGCGCACTAATTAATGAATTAAATACATGCAGGACTGCATCTGACAGGCCCTTGATGAAGCTTGTAAATGAACAGAAACCCATTCACTTAAGTTTCACACACACACACACACACACACATCTGCTCTCTCTTTTCTACTGTTTGTTTGACAGGTACCCTGGGGAATGATGCTGGCATTGTTGACACAGTGTGAATCAAACTAATTAATCATGGGGAGAAATGCTGCATACACCACATATATACTGGTATAAAATACACCAGCATATATACTGGTATACACACACACACACACACACACACACAGGCTCTGGTTGAAGCTTCCCTCACTAAAGAGAACGAGGAAGGGTCATTATCTGTGTTTCACTTCTAACAGCATTAAATGTGGAAATACAGCAGGCGGTCTGCATCAGAGACGAGGGCTCTGTGGTTTGAAAAGCTCTCCATCTATCTGAACTCAGACAGGGTGTATGCAGAGGGGCTCATTTTCTCTGTGCGCCACATTAACAGAGTTGCAGTATCAATCCTGCCGTTAATTAATTTACTCTCGTCTGGGAGAGTGAGGGACACACAAATGAAGTCAATGTTTAGATGACAAAGTTTCTGGAACATTCTCAGCATGGTGTCAGTCGAAGCAAGCTACTTCTAGCTACTTTGACGAGGGAAAACTTCCTCAACCACAGTTGATGCCCAAGGGTATTACCATAGTCCCCTCACACACTCCTATTCTATAAAACTGCATAAACATACGTGGCCTTTAAAGATAAAACAGGGTGTCCCTCTAAACAGTATTCACGGATTTAAAGAGCGCACGAGAATCTTCATATCTTTATAGTACTACATGCGGAGGCATTCACTACATGATTTATTATACCCCGATCAATAAAGAATGACAGTCATGTGCTTGTGTACCTCAGCGCCTCATTAAGATTAGCAGCTGCAGTAAACCAGCACATGGCTGATGTGTTTAATAATAACTGATGTGTACCAGCGGTCAGAGTCAGGGCGGCTCCACTTGGCTGTTATTAGCCTCTGAAGACGCTTCATTACCTTGATGTAAAATGGCGATTATGTCCATTTATAACACACGGTTAATTCAAAGCTGTAAGTGAAGCAAGACTGTCATAATCACTGTTCCATCAAACACACACTTTTCTGCCAGTGGAAAGATAATCAATGAGGCCATCATAGATCAAAATACATCATTACTAATATTACCTTCCATTTTCTATAACGCTTCATTTAGTCAGCAGCTCCAAGAAGGACTTAAGAAGGTGCCAAAGAACTGATCAGAGGAAATATGACAATCCTCATCAGATCATGTGTCTGTGATGTCCGGTTAAATGTACTTTTCCCTTTAAAATTTAAATGTCGCTCAGAGGAGAGTTCAAAAACATCTCGAGGCTGCAGTCGAAAAGCAGTCGAGGCTGAACTAAAGTTAGTGTTACCTGTCCAGCTCTGTTTCAGCCTCATGAGTCTTATTCAGTCTCAGAAATCTGAGGAATCTTCTGTTACACTCCTGTAAGAGAAATCAAAGAAAAACTTAGTATATATAATTATAATATAATAATAAATAATAAGTATATGTATAATGTATTCATACTGTTTATTATGTATTTATTGTTTGTACAAAATTCACCACAGTAATGCTAAGGTGCCGTGTGCTTGCTAATGTTTGTTAAGGGGTGCTATGAGTAGCTTTAGTGAGTTGCTACACAGTTGCTAGGGTGTGTTAGGTGGTTGATAATAACTAATGATCTATGTAAAATGAGACCCTGTTGACAAACAAGCAACATCTTCATTTCTAACACCTGATGCCGTGACCGGTTATGCGGAACATATTTCTCTTCCACTCTTCTGGTGTTTGCTTCTAAATGACATACAGTGTTGCCTCGAGCCAGCGTTCCAGCCTTTGGATCTGTTTACATCAATGTAATTGCTCTTATTTAATAAGATTGTAGTGTTGGGGGAGTTGAATGGAGGCTAGTGCTAGTCTCCAGATACAGCATATTAATATATTATATTGTCTGATGTGTGGGGTGGCCACAGAGAGTCATCAGGGCAGTGATTACTTCTATAAGGCAACTGAGAGGCTCCAGTGTGGATAACTTATCACCTTGTGGCAAAAGCCCTGAAGAACACAAGTCCAGAGGTTCTTGCTCATGTGTGACAGCTGTGAGAGGGCTCTGCTCTCTCGAGCTGAGAGATGAGGTGCTGGAGGAGACACAGAGAGGTTATGACAACAGTCACACTGCCAAAATCTCCTACAGAACTGAAGACGAGGGTTGGTTGATTTATGCAGGCAGACTGTGATAAAACACAGACAAATAAAGCAGAAACATTTCTCTCTCTCTCTGCCCTTTTATTTCATCATCAAACACAAGAGGGACTAGAGGAGAGCTGGATGTGTTTGTTGAAAAAGACAAACAAACAGGCATAATGTGAAAAGTCCCTTCCTGATTCAAAGGCTGGAACAGTTCCTCCAGATCTTTTAATCTGCTCATCAAAGGGCAGCGCGAGCTCCTCAGCAGCACTCAGCTCCGCTTCAGCATGACTCACTGACTGCAGCTCTGTGTTCCCAAACTCTCCCAAACCTGTCTGGATACTCACAACACACAGGGTCAGTTTTAAAGACAACATGAAACAGCCTCACACTCAATGTTCCCACTGATCTCTGGTCTGCTTTTAAAATGTATTCACTGTATATACCAGCGTATCAACCCCAACCCTGACCCAGTACACCTGCCTGTTGGGTTAGTTAGGAACTTAACTACAAGATGTCGGTCATCCCTATATCTGTCTGTCTGTCAAACGTAAAGGGTTTAGAGAGCAAGTTCTTTAGAGGCACAGAAAGTTTCAGTTTAATGC
>JAZGTJ010019864.1:0-10687 GCA_036877575.1 Botia almorhae | reverse complement strand
GGTGACAGATGGATTCACATTATTAAACAAGCTGTACCTGGACTCAGTCAGCAGTGAGGAGATACAAGAGTATTCCTGTGCTGTTGGAGGTAACACAGATCTCATCATACATGTGGTTTAGTGCAAATATTAAAATAGTTTTAGTCCTTGATGCTGATTGGTCAATAGCTGTGGTTTGTTCACAGCTATGACATCATCAACGAGCTACTTTCAGTCTCACTGTGCAGCACTGATGAATTGATTGTTCATTTTGTTCCCTAGCAACATTCTTTATGTATAACATCACTGTTTATAGGCCAAACACTACAGTGTAATAACAGAAGGGTCATTTGGGTCATTAATGTTTTAACTTTAATTTCATGGTAGATGCACCATATTGTAAATAGTCATGAGTTAAAATCTTTAAATGGTTCTGAATCGTGTCTTTGTGACAAAGACAGAAATAATGTCACGTTTACAATGGTTCATCTTGTTTAGGTAAATCTGAGCGTGTGTCATTCATTCACTTTTGTGTTGAACAGAAACAACAGGCAGCTCAACGTTTGAGCATCTCACAGTCTGTCTGCTGGTGTTTTCACCTCAGTTTCTCATTATAGGAGTTCTGTGGATGTGGTAAGAAAAAATATCTGATAAAATCAAAACATACAGTTAATATTCTGATGTGAATTCAGATTGTGAGAGTGTAAATTGTGATCCTACAGGTTTTTCATCAGCATGAACAAACTGTAGACCAGAACTGATGACAAAAATGAAGAGGTGAGAAATTCTGAAATAGTTTATTTAACTGAAATGTGCCATTAGTATAAAATGTTGTCATAACAGTTGTGCGTTACTGTAATTATGATTTTACTGTAATGAAGCGGGTCTGTGAAACTAACTGGCTGATTTTTTTTCAGGAGTAAGAAAAGTTCTTGTTTCGTGTTTTGTATATGTAACATAATATCTCCACACTCTCATCACTGATCCTGCTGTTACACGGTCCCTATTGTGATCACTATTGAGTGGAGGACAGTTCTGTTGTTCTAGATGTTTATCTTTCACTTATTCACATGGAAAAGAGACTGTGCATTGTGACATGATTTTGTGCTGTTTACATTGCGGCGTAATTGAAATTATTTCGTTTTAATCATTACGTATGTCAGTGTGATGCAATACTGCTGAGCGGGTTACATTTCAACATATTTTTCATTACGGCCTGAATTCTGCATGTGATTTGATTTCCAAGTCAATTCCTCGTACATTGTGTTTTATTAAAGCACCATTTAGAAAAATAACATAATAATGTGCACTAATACTGTTCCTCTGTAATAGCTGAATTTAAATGTGGCACAAATTAGTGTTGTTATTTGTAGATACAGTGTAATATTATTATAATGTGATATTGTATATATATTTTATTGATACTGAGTTTATATGGCATTCAGATTTTACAAATTAAAATAAGACTTGTATGACTGCCATAACAACGACTACAATGAGTGTCACGGCTATGATGCTAGCTGACTGTCACATAACTCAGGCTGTGGACGCCACTAACATCATTGTTATGTCAAATATATATTTTTTGCTTTTGTTCTTTTCGTTTGGCCTTTGTTTTTCTGTTCCTTCAGCACAGAACTTATAAATATGCATTCAATCAGATTTTCACCGAGTGGTTAAATTGTATAAAATATAAATTTTTACGTAAATGTGTATTTTTACACTTATATGCAAAAATATGCAACTAACATCCTAACAGTTTACATACTGTATTGCAAATGTATGCATATGTGTTTACTGTAAACTTAAATGCTTGTGAGAGACCAAGTGTACTAACATGTATATTTTTGGGAAAAAACTTAAAAAAAATTAAAAACTTTGATGAGATGGGCTTGTGGGTTTATGCCTAACATTTAAAGTATTAAGACATCAATGTCAATAAATAATTTTAAATAAAATATTGAGATTTTCACATACAAACATATGTATAGTATGTATTATATATTTAAACATGTATTAATATTTTAGTTAATACATTGGGAGCCCTCTCTAGATCTAAATATAGCTCAAGCACTAAAGTCCAGGTTACCCTGATCTCTCATGCACTTTTTTATGGTAGATCAATAAGCTGCCCTGAGTGTAGACCGATTGATTCTTCTAAACAACTGGTTAATCATACCTTATATCAATATCTGGCCAGCAAAAGCTTGAGGACTCTGAAAGACTCTGAAACAAGTTACCCTGTTGTTTTACCTAAACGCTGACCATGAGAGCTGTTGTCATGGCCCTGGCTGTAGCCCTTGTGTGTGAGTAACCTAAAATTTAAATTCCATCATTTGCATAGACAAAAATCCTATAGCATTATTATGTGGCAAAATACCCACTGCAGAACTAATATTTACCTTTTTCTGATATTTTAGCAAGTCATCGTTTGAATCTTGGTAAGCAAAATGTAAATTTACTAGTAAAATTAATTTATAACAAAAAATTAAAAAGTTTTTTTAATGTCTTGATGCATGAAGATGTTATTTTGTGCTTTAGTCCCTATGTTGGCAGACACTCAGACTTATGTGTACAAATATGAGGCTTTGCTCTTTAGCGGCCTTCATCAGGAGGGTCTGGCCAGAGCTGGTATTAAGATAAGCTGTAAGGTGTTCATTAATGCCGTAGCTGAGAGGACATTCCTGCTTAAGGTATCAGAACATTTATGCATTTGCAACTGTTCAAGTTATACATTTTGTCAGTACATGTGCTCCCTGAGAATCGAACCCACAATCATTTGCACTGCTAAAATGCTAAAATGCTAATGTTAAAATGCGTGCCGGCTGCTAAAAGTTTGACAATATTTTCCCAGCTCTCAAATCTTCAGCTGTTTGAGTACAGTGGAATCTGGCCTACAGATGCTTTTATTGCTTCTAAGATTCCTTCATCGCTGGCCACTCAGCTGCAGATTCCTATAAAGTTTGAGTATGCTAATGGCGTGGTTGGAAAAATATTTGCACCCTCTGAAGTCCCCACCACCATCATCAACTTGCACAGGGGAATTTTGAACATCTTTCAGCTCAACCTCAAGAACTCTGAGAACATCTATGAGGTTGAAGAGGTAAGATGTGTTAAAATGTAATTATTTCAAGACCAATATGGATCTAGATTTTAAGTGTGAGGTCTTAATGTTGTCTTGTTTCTGATAAGACTGGGGTTCAAGGCGTCTGTAGGACTCAATATGTGATCAGTGAAGATGCAAAGACAAACACCATTGTCGTCACCAAGTCCAGGGATCTTACCCATTGCCACGAGAGGATAAAGAAGGATGTTGGCTTGGCATACATTGAAAACTGCATTGAGTGTCAGGAGGTTAGGCTAAAGATATCTTGAAGTTATTAAAGCTTAACTTAAGATACCCTGAAAACGTTCCTTTTCTAAAGATTTGATTTGACACCAAATAGAAGGTGAAAAGCTTCTCTGGAGCTGCGGCCTACAACTACATCATGAAACCGACTCCCGTTGGTCTTCTGATCTCTGAAGCAACAGTCCAGGAGCTTCATCAGTTTACACCCCAATATGAGATTGGTGGTGCAACCCAGATGGAAGTTAGGTAACATGTGTATATACTCTCCTTTTAAATTAGTTCAATTTGTATGCAAAAGTACAGATTTGTATATGGTTCAAATGTTTATGTATTTTTTCATATTACAGACAAACCTTGACTTTTTCAGGGACTAAAGCAACTCCCATTATTCCAATCAGTGCTGAATATTTAGCCTGTGGATCTTTACAATATCAGTTTAGCAGTGAGATTCTCTGGAGTGCCATTCAGCCAATGAGAGTCAGCGATCCACAGGCTCAGGTGAGAACATACATACAACTTTACTTGTATGCATTTTCTAAACCCTTTATCACTGTCTTCGTTATTTTAAATTCATTACTTTATTATATTATTATTTTATCCTTTTTCCAATTTTATTGGGTTTCATTAGATAATAGATGCTCTGAATCACCTTGATACCATTAAACTTGGAAAACTTCATGGAGATGTTCCTATAGAATTTATTCAGCTTATCCAGCTCATGCGTTTTGCAAGTCTGGATGATATTAAGGGAATCTGGACCCAGTTTAAAACAAGACCAAATTTCAGGTACCTCAAACTCAGTTTAACAGTCTAAAACTCACAGACTGTGTGCAAACGGTTACTTATCTCTGACTCTTTTAAGGAAATGGATCCTAGATGCCATTCCTGCTGTTGGCACACCATTCGCTTTAAAATTCATCAAGAAGACATTCTTGGCAGGTGAAATTTCCATTCTTGAGTTCACTCAGGTCCTTCTGGCTATTGTGCACATGGTCACCGCTAATTTGGACACCATTAAGATGTACTCTGTGCGTACACTTATATCTAAAGAATGACTTAAAGCGTACACTCCTTAGCATGTCAAATGATGTCTAACCTTCTGTACACATCTGTGTATAACCACCAAGGATCTGGTTCTGAGTCACAAGGTTCAACAAATACCAGCTGTACGTGAGGCTGCCATGCTTGGCTACGGGACCATTATTGCCAGGTACTGTGCTGGTGCTCCTGTATGCCCAGTGGAGCTTTTAAAGGTACAAAAGATCCTTTACTAATTTAAATGTTTTCTTGACTTCAAATGTGTATGCGTGAAGATAAAGATGTCTTCCTTTTCCCTCAAGCCTATTCATGACATTGCTGCTGATGTGACTGCTAAGGCTGATGATGCAGCAGTCACTCTGATTTTGAAAGTCTTGGCCAATGCTGGTCACCCTAGTAGCATTAAACCCATCATTAAGATTCTACCATTGTCCAAGAGATCTGTATCTGCGTTCCCCTTGAAAGTTCAAGTTGATGCCATTTTGGCTCTAAGGGTAATTGCCAAAAAGGAACCGAAACAGGTTAGTCTGATATCAGAGTCATGCTTTCTTCAATATATTTCCAAATGATCAATGTCAATAACCATATGTGGCTTGCAATGAGCATTTGCATTTCAGGTTCAGGAGGTAGTTCTGCAGATCTTTATGAACCAAGATCTCCACCCTGAGCTGCGCATGGTTTCATGGATTGCTCTTTTCGAGACAAACCCAGGCACGGGTCTGGTGATCACTCTTGCACGTGCTCTGCAGAAGGAAACTAATTTACAGGTGGCCAGCCTTGCATACTCTCATATCAAAGCTTTGACAAAGAGCACTTCCCCTGACTTGGCTCCGATGTGAGTTTACACCCAACACATGCCTAAAATACAGTCCAAAAGTTTTGGAACAATCTATCTTTGTCCTCTTCAGTGCTGTGGCCTGCAACATTGCCATCAAGATTTTAAGCCCAAAACTGGACAAACTCAGCTACCGTTACAGCAAAGCGTTACTCTTGGATACTTATCACAGTAAGTCCTAATGGTATCACATGCATGGTGATGGTTCCCTCCGAAATCTTTCCAATGTATTTCCTTGTTTAGGTACTTATATGGTTGGAACTGCTGGGAGTGCTTTTGTCATCAATGATGTCACCACCATCCTGCCCAGAGCTGTTGTAGCTAAAGCACGTGCTTACCTGGCTGGAGCTGCTGCCGATGTGTTTGAGGTAAGTAGCTTTGATTATAACTTCCCTATTTCATTTGTCTAATTTCTACATGACCTCACAACAGTGTTTACATTCAGGTTGGCATCAGAACTGAAGGAATTCAGGAGGCCCTTCCAAAATCTCCTTTTCTAAGTGAGGACACACTTCCCAGGATAAAACAAGTGCTTAATGCAGTACGTGTATACTGTATGCATTATAAAGCTATAAACACCATATATATGTGTGTGTATGTGTGGCTATCATTTTTCTTAATTACATATATTTTCTAATCGATGTAATGTGATAAACTGCAGTTGAAAGCTTTCAAGGCCCTGCCAAACAGTCAGCCCCTGGGCTCAATCTATGTGAAATTCTTTGGACAAGAGATCGCTTTTGCAAATATTGACAAAGCAGTTGTTGAACAAGCAATGCAGGTATATATTTTGGTCACATGATTTCCTTTTTTTTAGATCTTATTGCCTATTGGATATTTAGTAAATAAATCAAATAAATTGCTATGTTTAATGTTATGTTAGTTAATCTTCGTTATCAATCGCACTATTCGAAGACTGCTGTTTAAAATCAACCCTAGTTTTTTAAGCTATCGATCAAATTCTATCTACAGTTTGCTATTGAAGGTTACATACCTGAGCTGGCCATCGAGGGTCTTAAAGCCTTGCAGAATGGCATTGCGTTCCAGTATGCCAAGCCACTGCTGGTAGCAGAAGTGCGTCGTATTTTCCCATCAGGAGCTGGTGTGCCCATGGAGCTCAGTTTGTACACTGCTGCTGTTGCCACTACTAATCTGAAGGGTAAATCACTTTTGAAAGCACAGAATTCTATATAAGAATTTCAAGCCTTCATTTTTAAACATTCATTCTCTGTTGTTCTGTCCAGTCCAGGCTATTATAACACCACCTGTAACTGAGACCATCAGTGTGGCCCATTTAATGAAGACAGACGTGAAGTTAACTGCTGAGGTTTCACCAGGTTTTGCCTTACAGACGATTGCAGTAACGGGGGTGAACACTGGCTTTATTCAGGCTGCTTCAATGGCTAAAGGAAAAATCCACGCACATTTGCCTCTGAAAATGGAGGCAAAGTTTGACATCGTAAATGCTAATTTCAAGATACAGGCCTTTCCTGTTGTGTTTCCAGTGCATGCTGCAACTGCACGGTACAGAATATTTTTGGTGGAATAGTTATCGCTGCTATCATTTTGCCAAAGTCCTTTCTGCTTGCTCCATAACTAAAGTTTTATTTTTTCTTGTCTAACACTAGTTTTAATACTTTGGTAACAGCTGGAAACGTTAAGGAAATAGATTCAGAAAGGATTAGACCAATAGTACCAGAGACAGTAGCTGTTGAACATTCCCAGGAAACACATGGTTCCACGGGTTCAGCTGGAGATTTGGTAAGACTGGTTGCTTCTGTAGCTCAATTGGTAAAGCATGCTAGAAATGCAATTCCCAGGCAGCACAACATGATGAAAGGAATGTATTGTAAGTCACTTTGGATAAAAGCATCTGCCAAATCCTTAAATGTTAAACAAGGTAATATTCTGTATTTCTAATAGTTCCTAATCTTATTAATCCTAGTTTACACAATCATCTGAAACAGTTCAAGCTGGAACACCGCCTGCTATGGAATCTGAAATGAGGACTAACGTTCCACTTAACAAAACTCTGTGTTCTATTTTACCTCACATTGGAATCAAAGCATGCATGGCGGTTATGTCCTGTAACGCTGCCTTTATCAAAAACACCACACTGTATAATATGATTGGACAGCATGGAGTACATATTATGATAGCTCGAGGCAAGTGTCCATACGCAAATGTTTGGAAACTAAAGAGTACTTAGCTTTCTTTTTTAGGAATTTTAAGAATAAAAATTAGTTGTTTTATCAATTCTTTTTTGACAGCTGATGGTCCTGCTGTCGAGGCACTAGAGTTTGAGGTCCAAACTGGCCCAAGAGCAGCTAAGAAGCTCCTTAAGAAAATTAACAATGTCACTACAGAGACTCCCAAAGTCAGGACTATTCTTCATAAACTTATGAAAATGCTGGAGGGTGATCAAAGAAACAACAGCTCCAGCTCAGCCAGGTTCTTCAACCGCAACAGAGTGCTTTACCATCAAAGCACCAGCAGCCACAGCTTTAGTTCCAGCAGCTCTTCCAACTCTCACCTCTCTAAAGTGAGTTTTTCAATATCACAAATTAATGAAGTTTTATTAACTAAGTTCGGGAGAAGCATGGTCATGTAATCCAACCAATCATCGCACAGCGACGCATATACATATAGCTGTCCCTCACCTCTTAACACGACAATCTCGCAGCATCCCATCCGCCACCCCATCACCTCACTCTTGGCTGGTATATACCTCAGTCAAGGACAGGGGGAGTACTCTGGGTTCGGGCCAAATTCCGAGCTCGGAGGCCTTCCCCCGGACAGCACGCCACATACGCATCAATGATAATTTGCGATTGCATGTTAGTGCGAACTCGTGAACAACTTATTTTACACCGCATTGGATAACTCATTCCACATACGTCACCTTTAGGTTTATTTGTTTTACTTAAAATCTATATACTTAAAATCTCTTCATAAATATTGCTGTAGTTATATATTGGCTCTGTATCTAAAAATTTAGCAGTAATGCAACAACCTTGTACAGTACAAAAATAATTGTTGTACCTATAAATTAAAATAAAGATAATCTGGTTTCAGAAACTCTCAGATGGACAAAGTGAAAGTTGTAAGGCCATTCAAAATGTAGTATGACAAGTTCACATGATAAGGTCATAATTTGCTAAACCCTTTAATTCTTTTTTGTTTTATTAAAAATAAAAAGTGGTAAATGTTTAAATGTCTTTGCATGGCTGTAGGCAAGATTTCTTGGAGAATCTGTTCCTCCATTGATAGCTATCATTGCACGTGTGGTAAGAGTCGATCACAAGTTGTTGGGGTACCAGCTTGCTGCTTACTTGGACAAGCCCACCTCAAGCGTGCAGATCCTTGTGGCTTCTATCAGAGAGAAAGACAACTGGAAGATGTGTGTTGATGGTGTTCTACTGGGAAAGCACATAGCTGCTGTAAGACAATTAGATTGTCTTTTTACTAGGACAATCTAATTGGCCACCTTTTACTATTATGATTTACTGTAATATGCAGAGACAATTAAACATTGCTTCTACCTAGGCAAAGATTGCCTGGGGTGCAGAGTGCCAGCAATATACAACTACTATGTGTGTAGAGTCTGGTTATCTTGGTCCAAGTCCTGTGGCCCGTCTTAAAGTGAAGTGTGAGAGGCTGCCCCCTATTATTATCACCTATGCTAAGAGGTTTGGTTCTGTCTTTTTATCATTAAACTGGATAAAATTTATATCTGATTATCACCAGCGGTGAGTAATAGAAAGATATTTCAAAGAATTGCAATATTTAACCTTACAATACCATTCTCAGGCTTTTTATTTCACATGAATATTGTTAAGAAAAAGACCCCTATTCAGATTAGGTCTAAAGGCGAAAG
Organism: Botia almorhae; assembly: GCA_036877575.1. Classification (NCBI taxonomy): domain Eukaryota; kingdom Metazoa; phylum Chordata; class Actinopteri; order Cypriniformes; family Botiidae; genus Botia; species Botia almorhae. Next base: position 1,609 of record JAZGTJ010019864.1, on the reverse strand, counting down.
TGACCTATCGTTAGGTCAAGGCACACTTTTTTTTTCAAGTCTGTCCAAGTACATTCCTGCTGCAGCTCATATGATTGGATTGGCCATTAGCGATGCAAAAAACAACATGAGACAGACTGAAGTGACCATGCTTGCCCCAACTGAAAGGACACTGGACATCGTCATCAAGACCCCGAGAGTAAGTAACAGGCTGTTGTAATGATTGATTTAATATGTTGTTTCTGACAGCAATTTTCAAGATCTGTGGATTTACAGATGACCCTGTCAAGGTCAGGCTTGGAGCTACCCATCGCATTGCCTTTAAAAAGTGAGGCTCAAGAACAAGAGGCATCATGTGGCATCATTGGGAATCTTTATGCAGAGGCGAGTTCAGGTTAGTAAAGTGTGATAAAATTTTGGCCCCTGAAATTCTCAGTGAAATTCCCCTGAAATTAATATTGTTTTATTGATTTATCATTAATGCTTTTGTTTCAGACCCCAGACGAAACCACTCTAAAAATCTGAGCAAAGACTATGAGAAGAATGAATATCTGAAGAAAACTGAAGCTTACTTGGCCTGTTAATATTCAGAAGGCTGTGCTGCTGATAGTATATCGGATGGTATCATTTTGAATTAGGTGATATAAAGTATGAGAATAAATGAGCGTATGAATCAGTGAGTGGTCCTGTTACAGATTATATTCTCATAAATAAAGAATCTGCTGGTGGAATAAATCAGTGGCTTTAATAAACATTTTTATCTTCATTTGTGCATTTTTTATAGCACAAAATAAGCATTAACCATTTGGCAATTACATACATTTACAGTAATTACCTCAAGAAACACGTCTCACTTTTATCACAGTACTATGCTAGTATGATTGCTAATATACTAAATCAATGTGACATAGCGCTAATGTGCTATGTTTGTCCTGAATATTAGCTGAATGTTACCTCATAACAGTATACTTATTTAAAGCACCCAAACCCAAATAGTCTCTAATGGCACAAACAGTTTAAAATGTGGAAAAAGAGAATCCAGGAAGGGTTCATTAAAGTTAACCCTAGGTTAGGACAAAACTATTCTCACTGCTGCTCCTGCTACCCATTTGTCTAAATGTCCAAAGGTTCATCCATGCTTCCAGCCACTTCCAGCGACAAAATAACCTGATCTAACCTGATTCATTCCTAATGAGGGCATGGCAACATGTCAAAGTTGAGAAGTTTGATTTTATGCAAACACAAAGTTACTTTAATCAGTGCCTACCAATGGAAGCAAAGACATTGGCATTCACATAAACCACCTACTATCAGCGAGTCTAGTCGAGTCAAACCTCCTCCAATAGAAATCCCTGGTCGAGTGTCAGCAAGACTGATAAGTTAATCCTTCCAGTGAGCAATTTCTTATGTTCATGTATAGTTAAAAAAAAGACTTGGACTGAAAAACGTGATCATTTGTTGCATGCAAGCCATTTAACTGTGTGTGTATGGATAGACCTAGCCAGCCTGCCAAAGTAGTAATAGAGCAAAAATACCCTGGGGAAAAACATTTACATTTAGTCATTTAGCTGACGCTTTTATCCAAAGCGACTTACAAATGAGGACAAGGAAGCAACTTCAATTACAATAA
>JAZGTJ010019862.1:0-10688 GCA_036877575.1 Botia almorhae | reverse complement strand
TAATGGGGGCTCAGACAGAAATAAATATTTAATAATAATAATATTAAAATCTTTAAACTGATCTTGGAGGTGGAACAGCAGTGTAATGTTTATAAGAATGCATTTGGCAGGCACATTTATTCAAATCAACTTACATTAAAGCTATATACTGTATAGTACTGTACTGTATAATACTGTACTGTGCGGTTCTCAGCAGTGTTACATTACATTTACAGTCATGCATTTGACAGAGGCTGAGTGCATTAAGGTATGCTATTTATTAGTATAAGTATCCTGGGAATCGAACCCACAACCTTTTGCACTGCAACACACTGCTCTACCAGTTGAGCGACAGTGTTCTTTTCCACTTACTCATGAGGGCCAGTATCTCCACTGTTGCTTTGGTTGACTCATCACAGTAATTGTAATGAACTGAATTTAATGTTATCAGTTAAGTGGACAAAATTACATAGTGATTGATAAACCGCCTTTTTTACGCTGGAGCAACTATATTCAGGCACTGTATTGTGCCAGCATTTCATTCTTCATATTTCATTGTTTTTAAAGTGAAGCAGACTGTCCTACAAAAATAAAGTCAAATAACGCAAATCGTCCTCCGGCACAATAAAACGAGAGCTAAAATTTGAGACCTGAACCATTGACTCAACAGATACCTATATAACCAAACATTACAATACACCCACATACAAGTGTATTGGATAACACAAGAGAATATTTGACACGTTCATATAAAAACTAGATCAAGCTGTTCAAGCTTGACTGAGACGTGGAAAGAGCTGAAATGCATTATGGGTAAAAGCAGAACAGTTTTAGACACAACACAGCTCAATCAGCTTCTACTGATCACAGCTATTCTTCATCACAGACCCACTGCAACCCTTCAAAGCCTAGTGAGATGCCTACAGAGGGTGCATTTACAGGCATCACAGATAATCTCTCTATGTAGAATGATGTCTCAGTTCTATTGCTATGAATGGGGGAAACTGCAACGCTCAATATAGCTGCTCTAGCGAAGGAGGGGCTCTGTACAGTGTAATAGGGTACTTGAACTTATTTGAACATCATTTAATTAATTAAAAAAATTAAATTTTGTAACATTTTTAAAAATTTTCACTAACAACTTTTGGTGTAAATAAAACGTTTTTTGGTGCATATGTTCTGTAACATGTTCTGTGTTCTACTGACATTACTGCAAGAACTTTTTATAACATTTAGAGAACTTTTAAAGAACTTTAGCTAATGTTCTGCGAATGTTTCCTGTTAGCTGGATCTGTGGGTGCTGCTGTGTTTACATGATGTCATACATCTGCATCTCAGCGAATCTGAGTGAATTTTCTGTTGCGCTGTTTAAAGTCGGAAGCTGTAAATACTGTGTTTACTAATTGAATGGAATCCAGCATTAGCATATACACTCTTACAGATATGCCAAGCTGCTGAGTTTTAAGCTAAGTGCTGGACTCCAGATCTATGACACTTGGCACTGTTGTGTTGCCCATTGAGCTGAGGGTGCTGGGAGACCACGTGCCTGCAGGCTGGAGTTTCATTTTGAGTCTCTGCTTCACACAGAACTTCAGCTATGAAGCTAAAGCCTATGAGCTAACCTAACACATTCTCTGATAATACTGCCCTGCACCCACAGACACACACAATAGCTCCACAATCAGACTCATTTTTGTGCTCTCTCATACACACATACTCAGAGCCGGGTCTAGACTCACACCTACATTCAGACCTGCTTTCACAGAACCATCTGTCCACAACCCAACTGCAGAAGATTACTTTTACAACCAGAGGCACAAAAGCTCCAGAAAGTCCATTAGGACTCTTACTGTAAGGCTGACAGGACTGTAGGGAATGGGTCTGTTCCAAAAGAGTTCCACTTTTGACCCCTGAAACCGCAGACATCTCCTGCAGGCCACAATTGTTCCAAACACTGAAGACAAAATGGGTGGCATTAAAAAAAAACACCTAACAATTTTTCGTTGTAACGTTTAGATTGTAACATTTGCCTAATGTTTCCATTAAATAACACAAATGTTCAAAATGTTATTTCAAGTATCCTAGGACTGTTCAAAATGCATTTTATTTATTGCTATAGGAACATTATTCAAACTCTTTAAAATTCTGTAAGGTTTAAGAATAATAAAACTTAAGAATAACATTTTCGATTTAGGATAACATTAAGACGATTCTGCTACCATTACCGCAAGAATGTTTTGATAACGTTCGTTAGCCAACGTTCTGAGAACGTTCCCTGTCAGCTGGAATAACAATTTTTCCACCCCAAAATAAAAATGCTGTCATTATTTACTCACCTTCACGCTGATCTAAACCTGGATGCTGTTATTCACTCTTCCATTATAATCTTGCCCTGCAGTTAGCTATTACCTCGAGGAGCATTCGAAGAACTCTACGACTCAATGATCCGATTTTCGGGTTAAAAGCTCACTGGAGGTCAAGAACATCAGCAAATACAACTCAGTCTGTTTCTCTGATCTGTTTCTCACATAAAGTTGTCATTCAAAAATGCATGTGGATTTGTAAACAGTAACCAATTTTAAAGCCGCTTACATTAGCCTGCTTGAAAGTACACAAAACAGACAGCAGCTCGCCTTCAGTATCTGCCTTCAGTATCTGTCTACATTAGTCTAGAACAGGTTCAAACCCATTCCCAGGCTGTGAAATCATTTGTTTTAAGGAATTAGGAATCAAATCTTACAGAGAAGTCGACATATATAGACACAGAGAGTGAGCATTAGTACTCACAACTTTTGCATTGCATTGTGGGAATTATTTTTATACTTCTTCAGCTTCAGTAATAATACTGATCGTTATTATGAGTCACCTTAAAGAAAAACAGAATCTGTTAGACTTCCTGCTACAAATGTCATCCTCACAAAACATACACCTATATATTTTCATTTCCTTGAAAACGAGCAGAATGTGGTTAAAATTAAGTGACGTGCAGGTCAAGTACGGTAACTCATACTTTGAGTTTGTCCTCTGCATTTAACGCATTCAGTTAGGACACACACACTGAAGTAGTAAGTTGTGATCACACAACTGGAGCAGTGGGCAGCACTGCGATGCTTAAGAACACCTCAGTTGTTTCCTGCTGACATTGGAAATCGAACCGAAACCTTCTGGTTGCTGGTGTGGCTCTCTTAACAGTAGGTTACAACTGCCCCCTACATCTTTAAAGGCTTCTTTCAGTGACTTACAGCGCTATGCAAATTAGGGTGTGATTTTACCATCACGAACGCGACTTTGATCTTTTGACAGCTGTAATATTATTTTAAAGGAGTCACTTCTGTTTTCTAGATTTAACAAAGCAAAATTAAAATCTTTTTTAGTACCCCTAGGGTCTAAGTACCCCTGGCCGGGGTGCTTAGACTGCATCAGCAGCACCTATGATGAGATAAACCCAGCATTTGGTTCTTTCAGTATGTAGCGATCGTAGTGGTGCTATGCTTTGACCAGCATCAGAGCGGCTACGAGTGCAGTAGTCGTCCAATTACTGAGGAATTAAAGCTCAAGGCCTGAGGTTATCTTCCTCTCCACTCGCTCACTCCCATATCTTTCTGTGGATTAACGCTCCTCTGTTCTTATCTAAGACTGCAAGCTAAAATCCATGAGATACAGGCCGATAAAAGCCAAGCAATAAGCCAAGGGGAGCCTGGAAAATACAAGAAAACACACAATGAACCTCCAGAGCGCAGAACAAACAGAACAAATATTACTCGCTGAAACAGCCCATCACATTTACATTCACCGCTTCTCACATTACTGCCGTCTGCCTCTTTGTGCCAACATTCTGTCATGTGACCAGCGTGATGGGGGTGGAGGCAGTAGTTTAACATCTGGTCCGGTAACCCACAGGTTGCTAGTTTAAACCCCTGAAGAGGTGATGGATGACCTGGAAAGATGCTGAGTTTCTCTATCATCGCCGGAGTCCGTTTCGCTGTTCGGCGAGTTTTTATCTCGTCCTCTCTGTTCGACCCGTTTTTTTGCGGTGAAATCAGCTGCGCGTGTCTGGAGTGTGTGTCTGCCAACACACTGTTCACAAAACAACTGAGACAGACATCTGAGGCACAGGCTGAGCTCAACGGATCTTCTCCAATCATATGTGCAGCTCACACACACACACAGTCACAGCGACTGTACTGACATCTGGATTTAAGGCACTAGATTCTTATCTGGATCTGCAGCTCAAAATCCACATCTGAATCTATGACACTAAACCCACATCTAAATCTAGATGTCTCGCAACATGAAAAGAAGCTCAACGGATGAAAAAATGCCAGACAGATCGCGAATGCATAATTTTATTTCATTTAGATTTGTACTTTTATATCATTTGTGGTTTATATGATTAAATTACTCATGGGCCGATTGCTGTGACCTCTGTAAGATTTCAAATCTCAGCTGACCAAGACAAATTTAACTAGTCATCCAGACCGAAATTACTTTGGCTCTGCATAAATGATTTTATTGAATGCTGCCTGCTTAGTTCATTCACACTCCGGGAGAGTCAGATTGCTTTAATGAACTAAATCCTTCTGCAGACAGAAAAGGGAAAACAAGCTCTACAAAAGATGAAGAATACACAGAACATCGAGGGACGCTCTGAACTCAAGTGTTTTAAGAGTACAGTGTAAATCAATGGCAGATTTTAGAAGCATTACCTTCTTAAAAACTAAATATTTTACCACAACAAATGCACCAACAATCTCCAAAAGCAAATCTTGAACAGAGTGTATACATTATATATATGTTTGAATGAGTGTATACAAACCCCCCTAACCAGAATATCAACACAGTGCTGCATGACACAAAATATTGATTTGAGATTAAATATTTTATCAGTTATTATTTTATTACCTGAAATATTTAAGGAGCACGAGTAAAGTGGTTCACATGAGGGGTCCGATCCCTTTTAATCCTAAAATGTTCTGGGGTTATTGAAGATCTTCAGACTGCCGAGTTGTGTGACTGACCAATCAGAATCCAGAATTCCAGCCCTGTATAAAAGACATTATATAAATTATACAAGGCAAACATTTAACTAAGCTCAAAACATCCATAAAGAAGAAACACAGTCCTGTGTACACTCAGAATCAACAGACATATTACAAACAAAATACCTCACAAGTGATTCCACACAAATACACATGCTTTTACTTCACATATTCTCGAAGCATGACAGCAGACGTATTGCACCTGCCCATAAGGTAAAGTCTCTCTCTCTCTCTCTCTCTCTCTGCCGTTTCTTCTACTCATCTTCCCACACACTTTTCACTCCAATAGTTGTCTGCTCTCAACTTTGACCTCAATTTAAACTCACCCACTCTGCAAGAATCTCATCATTTGAAAGCCAAACTCATTTATCATTACATTGATATTGGTGTGTGTGTGTGTGTGTGTACTTGTGTTTTACTAGGACATAAATGTGTATAATGACGTATATACTGTGTATAACAACATAAACATGGGGTTAGGGCGACACTTCAACAGTGATGTTTTGTTAATTAAAAAAATATAGAGTGTGTACAGTATATAAACCATTATGTCTATGGATAGCCCTCGTGCGTGTGTCTGCGTGTGTTCGTGTTAAAATGGGCTTGTGGGAGTATACATGTTTGTGTATTTCAGTTTGCACATGAGATGTATATCTGTTTGTGCATGTTTGTTTTTGCAATAATATAATTGTTTATAACTCTTTCTGTATCTGGTTGAAATCCGCACAAAGCTCTACAGATTTCGGCATAATTCTTATGAAAATCTTTTACGAAGTTCTTCTTAGCCCCGTCCCTTCATGTTCATTTATTTAGCATTTTTAATTTACGCCTTCAGCTACCATTTTAAGTACAGTACCCTCATTACACCACGTTTAAAGCCACAATACAGACACCGGCTAACTGCTTAATATTAATAGACTCTGATATTTGCAGAACCGCGCAGAGCAGCTAAGCAGGAAAAGACCAGAAAATCTGGTGCACTCTGTTAGATACACAGTCCAGCAAATCCAAGTAATTTGATGAGCGGCGAGTTCGGTGTGACCCAGCTGTTGGATGCTTCCAAGCTTCTGCTGCCCCACTGCATGAACAGATGTGACCACAGCATGACCCACAGTGAGACACAGCAGCCCTGAGACTTCCCTTTACAGTGCCTTTAGTCTGTACATTTTATCAGTCTGTGTGTTCCCTGGAAATCAAACCCGTGACCTTGGCATGGCTGACGCCCTGCTGTACTGCAGGAAAGCTATGAAAATACAACTTTCAGAAGACCTTTTTTTTAAAACTAAGATGCAAAAAGATTATGTGTGTATTTTTGTATGTATAAGTGTATTTTTAACCCTAAGGACCCTGAGCACTTTAGTCTGACCTTCACAGTTTGGGGCCCATTTCAGTGCTTGGCAAAGAGGAGGTTACTGAGGGAGGGGAAATTGTTAGAAAACAATATCTTGGAAACCTTACATAGAAACCTTAAAGGCACAACAACACAAAATAACAGTTTAATTCAAAGGGTCAAGAATGATGGCTGTTAGAGGGATAGTTCACTCAAAAATGTAACATTTTCCATCATTTACTCACCATCATCTCATTCCAAACATTTACACTTGAACACAGAAGAAGATTATGAACACCAAAGAAAATATATATACACAATGGAACCCATTGACTTCCATTGTTTCAACACAAAATCACTGAGACATTTCCCAAAATATCTTCTTTTGTGTTCCGCCGAAGAAAAAAGTCACGCAGGTCTGGAATGACATGAGATTGAGCAAATGATGTATAAAATCATTATTGTGTGAACTACCCCTTTCACATTAATACTAACATTAAATAAAACGAATACTAACGTTAACATAACATACAATCCCTTTAAACACAAAAGAACACAGCCAACATTTTAGAGAGAACCATCACAGGTTAAAGTCCATGTCAATCAGATATGAATCCGCATCTAATATCTGAAGGTTTCAAATGAAGTGACTTCCGGTTTAGTACACGAGTGGATGAACATGCGCTGAGGGAAAAGCATCCCCCGCTGATTAACACTCAAAAAGCTCTTTGTTAAATAAAGTGCGCAAGACGTTTGAAAACAAATCTTGTCTGTCATTACACCTGAAGAAAAAGTTCAGCATGGAATTCAAAAGCTTCTTTGTATTAGCGGTTTTCGTCTCCATGTGAAGCTATTCTGGTTTCCTCCTCAATTCTGTGTGTGTGTGTGTGTGTGTGTGTGTGTGTGTGTGTGTGTCGCGAACACAAGAGTATTTCACGCGTAAGCTGTTTTCCCTCAGAAAATCAATTTAACCAGTCGGCACAGAAAGAGGCTGATTATCGACCATAGTTTGTAGGTAACATTGCGACTGCATCTCTCAGGATTGTGTTCAACTATTACCAATACACCATCTGAAATATAGTGTAATGAGGCAGGACACAGCGGGCACAGCTGAAAGGGGCCAGATAACTAAGAAGTGTAGATATCAGGCAAATTACACATGCATTAGGAATGCACATCTCTACATGGAAAACATATGCATTATTCTCTTCCATTAACAAATGAATTGGACTTAGAACTACAGGCCAGTGCTAATCTGTCCAGAACTATTAACCGCACATCTTGTGAGAGAAATGGCTTGTGAAATTACCGCGGGGACGGTAGGAATGTCCACCGTGTGTTGGAATAAAAAGAGACATATGTTATAAGCAATATAATGAGGTGGTTGTCTCCAGAATTGAACAGAAGATTAGGTGCTACAACAAATGGCGAGAGAAGTGGAGCATTTGGAAGCACTGCATAAGCGAGAGATGGGCTAGTTCTCATACGTTTTTAACTGTAGCTCCTATTTAAAAGAAATGTAAGGCTAGCCATAGCGTAACAAAACAATAATAAAATGGCAGAGCTAACAGCCAAAAGAATGAGATACTTTTGTATAACGCATATTGTAAGTAATTAAAGCAGCAATCCGCAACGTTTGCCTCTCTACCGCCATCTGTGTTTGAAACATAAAATTACAGGTTAATTTAGGTACTTTTTGTTACGAATAGTCCAATGAAGACAAACTGACATTTCCTGGGAAACCGGACCCGACAGCTCAAAGTAAAAATTTATATATATACTGTATATATATATATATATCATATTTATATTATTATTATAAAACTCACAGTAAGGTAAGGTAAGGTAAGGAGATCGTGTTTGAGATTATGTGTGTCCTTAGCGATTTTGTTTATTTTAAACCAAAAAACGTTACGGATTGCAGCTTTAATTGTATGACATCAACACATTTAAAACACGTGTGACAACTTGCCCCAAATTTACATTCATTAAAATCTATCCAGAAATAATGAAGCAATACAGCAATTCATCAAACACAAAGACAATTCATTTTAAATGAGCAGGTTAAAAAGAATCACTTTTCCTTGCTTCTGATTGCTTTGTATTTAAAATACAGTATAGTGGAGATGACAAATCCCAAATACACTTCTGTTCCAGTCCATTCGGGTATCACTGACTGTAGAATACAGTATTACACGCATTCATCTTGATTATTGCTGCAGTTTCACACAATATGTCACTGTATGGATATATCGGTGTGTACCGGTGCGTTCAACCCCAATATGAATAATTCATTATTAAGACAGATGTTTCTATTCCAGAGATCCTATGTCTTTAAAAAGACAATAACTGGTTATCTTATTATCAATAAAAAAACCTATTTGTTTACTTCATCTTTTGTCTGCAACAGCAGCCAAAGAAAAGCAATTTTATGCATCGCGTGCCTGTTTTCACTGTCAGAGTTTTCACGGGTCAACCCTGGTCCATTCATGAGGTTGACGCTTTGAAGCAAGAACAGAAGACTGTGGACATTCACTTTTGATCATAACCAGGATGTCAAGACCTGCCTTTGTAATAACTTGCCAAACTTTGCACAAGTTTTCAGAGTCCCTCCGAGTTTGCTCATAGTCACAGAACTGGGAACCATCCGTCTGTCCCTCCAGATTCCCTGGAATGAGCCACAGAAGCAAGCAGGGAATAAAATCATTAATTGTTTAGCACATCAAAGGCCGAGAGACGAGGGGCGGAAAGAGGGTGGAGAGAAAGAGAGGGAGAAAGAACGGACGAGAAAACCAGAGATGCGCTTTGAATGCGCATGTTTTTGCTTATGCAGCATGCAAACTGCAGCACTGGCTCCGAAGTCCCCAACCGCAGGGCCTTCAGAGATCTGAGCCAAAGTCCCAGTTATTTATGGAGCATGAAGAAACTATTGTCTTCAGTACATGAGCTGATTTAAACCCCCAGTTAGGACACTGTTACTTTTAGGTATTATTGTTTTAAATTCTCTGCTAATAAGTGCCGCAATTTTATGCCTTTTGAAGTATTGCTTTATTACTTTAACAGAGTTGGATGTTGGCTAAAGTATTTTTAAAGTTGAGTCAAGTTTCCTGTGTACGTGAAGACACAATTACAAGTTCCAATTCAGCTGCAGCCTACGCTGGTAGCAAACGGTAAAGTAGTCAATAGGTTTTGGTACAGAGTCAATACTGTAGAGATCAGACCAAGATATTCCTGTCCTAACGTCATGCAATTCCAGCACGTTCCAAATCTGAGAGCGATGACTGTGTATATTTGTTTGGATTATGGGACCATATGGTGTGCTACTTTTATTTCCAGTCTTTGTCTTTCCTGCGCTTGAAAAACAAGGTTTTCAGGTTCGTAACCTATTTAGGTATTGTAAGATTCACCTCAGAGACTGACATCAAACTCAGAATCACGGTCTCTCCAGAGGAGGATAACTCAAACAGATGAGCACTGCATCATGGCGCGCGGAGCACGAAAACAAATCAACCTGCTGTACCGACACTGCCTGACTCCTTCTCACTGCATTCACTCACAACAATCATCATCACAATGAAACATGACATACAGTGGAAGATACACATGCACTGTTTGGTGTCTCCTCTCTGCTACAGACAACAGAGTAGCCACAGATTAGTCAGGGCACTTACACCACAACTGTTACACATTTTGGGTTCAACCGAAGGTCACTCACAAAAAAACAAGTATTTAGACAACTACAATAAGCCGGAATTGCAAACATATGAATGCCACTGTGTTTGAGAACAAAATGTTAAACCTAATGCCAGTTCAAATGGGGGTCTTTATAAGCAAAGCATTTTACCAAAAAGATTAGTAGGTTTTAAACGATTTCATTTAAAAAATGTGTTTATTAAATTACATAATTAAACAAGTAAAGTTCACTTGCCTTCAGATACAAGCACACGTGCAGTTTTGTCTGTTGCTGCATATCAAAGTTCGAAGTTTGACCTGTAAATTCACATCTGATTAACAACTAAACGTCAAAACACTCAAAACAAAAATAAACTTGATCTGTGTGTATATAACAATCTTCAGTTCAATTCAAGTTTAATTATGCAGTGCTTTTCAAAAATGTCCGTTGTTGCAAAGCAGCTTCACTGAAACAAGTTTAAAAAAAATCTATTTGCGAAAGCAATTATAGAAATAAGAATAAACAAAAGATAAAAGCAGGAAAATTATAAAATACATGGAGGTATTATGGCAAATGTCTTCATTAAGATGTACATTAGCATTGCTAACTGTAAATGTCTTTATCATTCTAAATAGACTGTTATATTACAAGTGATTAAGCTTATTAT
>JAZGTJ010019861.1:0-10688 GCA_036877575.1 Botia almorhae | reverse complement strand
TGTATCTGGAGGTTCTTGTAACTTCCACTACTGTACACTTTATGTACCCCCTGCAGTTCTTCTTGGTAAAGGCTTTCAGTATTGCTCAGGTTTGTAGGATCCAGAAAGCCCTTCAGCTCCTCACACTGCCCTCCTCTGACTGTGGGCAACCTGACTCCCTGCATCTGACAGTCCCCAGGGCTGGTCCGTTCATCTTCTCCATGCTGCGGGCCTAATACAACCCCTACAGCAGCTGTGCGTGCCAGCGACCAGATCCTGGGCTTCTCAAAGTGAGGTAGTCCCACATTGCTCATAGGCGTGGACTGAGGTGAGGGCTGCTGCTGCTGTGGTTTGGAGCCCAGAGGATCCAGGTAGTCCATGTTCAGAGGTCTTAAACTCTTCAGGCCATTGGAGAAAGCTGAGAAGTTAGAGTGGAGTGAAAGGTCAGGGTCACAGTCTCTCTTTGGTGGGGAGGAGAGGTCATCGTGACCCGATTTCTCACAGTCACTGTCCAGTTTGTCACATTCCTCATCCTCAATGTCATCCAGGTCACTGAACTGCAGGTCTCGCTCATCCTTGCTGTCTTTGGAGTCTATACAAGAGCAGTAAGAGGTACTGAGATTACACACAAGTGAAATTGACAGTGTTGTCAATAGAAAATGTATTATTTATAGTATATTGATCACAGATGAGAAGAGGTATGAGGTACCTTTGGTGATGCTGTCTCGGTCGGTCGTAATGAGGTCCTCGTTGGTGTCATCAGCTGCTTTGTTTTTGGGGGACCAGGTCATCTTATTCTCTTTCTTTAGTCGTCTTCTAGCGTTGGCAAACCAGGTGGACACTTGTGTGAGAGTCATTTTAGTGATGATGGCCAGCATGATCTTCTCGCCCTTTGTAGGATAGGGATTCTTCTGATGCTCGTAAAGCCACGTTTTAAGAGTGCTTGTTGTCTCGCGTGTGGCATTCTTTTTCCGCGTTGACCCGTTAAAATCAACCGTCCCATACCTGATTCAAAACAAAAAGCAGCGTCTAGATTTTCAGCATTCATATTATAAGCATATTAGAATGTATAGTAGGCTTATTACGTAATAGTGTTATCGGATTGTAACTCACCTATCATACTGGTATTGTCCCAGTGAGTGGTCATATGGATAGTAGGTGGTGTGTTGGGTTATATTACTGTGAAGACTGCCTGACCCTTCTTTGAGTTCATATTGTGGGTTCTGTAGATAAGGTAAAAATACCTTTAAACTTTAATCTGTGACAGCTGTACCATATATCACTGAAACTTGATGTGCACTTTATCTGCGTGCCATTTAAGTTATAATAATTTACTTGACACTTTCAGAAAATGTGTTTGTTTATATCTTCCCCTTTAAACCAAGCCACCGATACAATGTACAATGTCGCCTTATTCTCTGTTTATTTCATTATTATATAAGTTATTTCGTCAGGCAGCTAGACAGCTTGATCCTTTGCAATCCAAAATAATCGATAACAAGCCGTGACTTAAGTCAATCGACTGAACGGAGGACCTACGCTATATGTGATGAGAGTGCTTCACATACCAGACTGGAGTAGATGGCAGAAGGGTCGGCACTGTACGGAAAGCAGCTGGTGTAGTTCTGACCGGCTGCGGCCGCCGCTGCTGCCGCGTAAGGAGAGCCGTACATCCCTAGCGCGGCGTTGAGCTCGGTCCGTGTGCTCGCCAGCAGCCGGTTCTCATAGGAGGGACAGCATAATGAGGCTGCGGTCTGAGATGCGCTTGATTTCTCCGTTACCGACCTGGAAAGCGAATGGCAGCAAGTCGTACTGGTGTTTTCCGACACGAAAAACTGCATAAAGAAAATTGAAGATAGATGTGTAATTTCTTTTTTGCGTTACAGTATATCTGCAGTTTCTGCAGAAAAGGTAGAGATAGAAAAAGGTAAGATGCAATGAAAACGATTTGTTAATGTATTTGGAATACTAAACTCCATCTTAAACTTTATTTTATTCCCATCTATGCGCTTTATTAAAATGTATTAAACGTTATTTTATTTAACTGTATTTAACTTAATAAATTGATAATTGCAATATTATCATCTTTTCACATTTCACAAAAACCTGTTTCACGTAAACCTATTTTTTGTGAGCTAATTTACTTGTTCAGTGAAAAAGTTGTTGTTGCTAAATTTTTGGTTAGACAAAAGTAAAAACGTTTAACTATATACCTTTTGACTGCAATCTGCAATTGTTGGAAGTCATAATATTGAAATCGCTATTTGTTTGAAAAGGCGTAATTAGTTTATAAGCGCAGACTGCAAAGGCAACAGGCAAAGGGAGGAGTCTGTCTCTCACACTGAACAATTACACCGTAAAGGTAATTTAGAAGTTTACAGTAACACGTGAGGTCATATATAATTCAAATAACCCATTACTATAAATGCTGACAGCCCCATGACGTAGGGTAACTTTAGTTTACGACTTATCCTGTAACAGAACAACCTGCTTGCTGTTACACGTGTTAGTTATTGAAGTTCAAAAAATAATGCGTTAGCACACCATATAAAATACATCATATTTTCATGCTTACCTGAGAAGTTGCATTGTAAGGATATCCAAACTGCGAGAAAGCCATAGCTGCTGCTTTTGTTTCCATAAGCGATATTCTTTTGCTGATCGATTGAAACCAAATCTACTTTAAATCCAGCGTCTTACATGCATTTCCACACTCGGCCTTTCGCTCAATAATAGATGATGACACGTAACTGGGGAGCGCTGAGGATCCAGTTAAGTAAATGGAAAATTAGAGTTAACATTCATCAGCTACAAAAATATTGTTGTTAAACCGCCGTAGAAAGCGTAAAGGATAACTGCAAGATATGAACTTGGTTGTGCTATTATTTGTGCTCCTATAGTTCTTTAGAATTCATCCGGGTGACGTCATCCTAATCCCGGGACAGCGAGGATGGAAGTCTTTGCCAATCACGTCATGCTTCGCGCTTTTCCTGAGGTGTTTTGCACACCCTGTCACCTTTTTTTCTTCTTTTTTTTAAACATTAGGATATTCAAAGACTTGCAGAGCAAATATGAATCATTTGTCTTGGTGTGGAGTACACAAATTTACGCTTTTATTTAATAATTGTTGAAAATACACGTTCCATGGAAATTGTTGTTTTAAATAAAATAAAAAGTCCTTTTAAAAACTATGTAAGCCAATTTTAAATATAAAACGTTCAATTAGTTTAAGTCTGTGTAGAAAATGTATCACTATTTCACGGTTTAATTAAAAACGTACTGTTAATTTAGGTTCCGTAGATAGGATTATGCTTTGATATGATTGATTTCTATATACTTAAAAGTGTATATTATGTATAAGTGAAATAGTGAGGAGCTGTCTGCAGGACCGATCAGAGGTCCGACCTGATGTTAATTTGTGACGATGTTTTCATCTCTGTCTATTAGAGAGAGGGCCAGTCCCGACAGACGTGCACACACGTAGAGCAAGTCAACAGAAGACTGATTGATGCGTATCTCGTGACCATTACGAAAAATGCGTAATTGCATCAGTAAAGATATGTATATGGCCTTGTTTAACCGGCGAGTTACACCGTGAAAATATGCCTTTCAGATAAAATTAGACGATCAGAATGGAACAGACAGAGAGAGAGAGAGAGAGAGAGAGAGAGATTAACTGAATCTCTCAAGCCTAATTATACGGCAGTAGTGGGAGTAGATGGGAACAGCATTCTAATTGAGAGATGCGCACTTGAAAGGGGTGATAGAAATAAGGCTCCCATGCGCGGAATGAAGTCTGGATCAGGGGTAATACATGCAGTTTTATTAATTGTTGTAGACAATATAATTAGAGGAAACCTCTTCTACTACTCTCTATCTCTTTGTCTCCCTCTGTCTCCGTTTCTCTCTCTCTTATTCTCACGCACACACACTGTTCTTATTTTACCACGTAGATCAGCTGATATTATCACCTTGGTCAACAGTTTCACTCTGAAATAATTGTAGCTCACAGCGCATGGCAATCTACTCTCCTGTAGCTTTCTCATTTTCAGGGAAAATATAAGAGGGATAGTTCACTACCCACACTTAAACAGGATGGGAATCTTGTTTACAAAAATCTCTTTGCGATTACAAGTTCACACGTCGAGAGGCGCCAGAGAGCCGCTAGTTCGGGTGCAAGTGTGCGGCTGTGAGAGGGATGACTGCTGTAATGACAGTAAAATATACGTTCATCAGGAAGTGTGAGTGACACGTTTCAGAAATCTCACCTGTAAAACAGAACGATATTAAAACGACACATAATAACAAATGGGACGCTGCCTGTGAGCCAAAGTCATTTTTGGTAATTTATTGTTTTCTACATAAATTGGTTCTACGTAATATAAAGAACATTCTGTAAAAATATAACTTGGGTATCTTTAATACTGACTGAGGAAGGCCATGTCAAAGACTGAAATCGCAGTGAGATGAATGATTGAAATCAAATTTGAATTGAAATAAACTTTGTCAATTACCCTTTATTTCTGTGGCATGCTGTAAGATCTGTGGATTGCTTTGGTGTAACACAGACATGCATTTGCTTTAATGGATACAGAACAGTTTTTAGTTTTTTAGGCCTTGGTGAGATTTCACTTTTTCACTTAACTGTGAAAATGTTATTATATTTAACTTTGTAGGTTAATCATTGGGTAGGGAAATAAATACAGAATAAATACACCAAATCAGTGGTGTTTCTAGCAGTTGTACAAAAAGCAGTAGCCATGCTTTCTAATGTAAACCATCCCACAAAGCTCTCAGCTTACAAGTATGCGAATGTAAAGAGAAAGAGGAACCAGTTTGGGAGAAGGTCAGAATCTCATATTTGATATTTTACCATAGTCTGGTGCAAGGGCACACATGATAGCCCAAGTGCATATGGGCACCCTCATCCATAATGCATGAGAAGCAGCGCAGGGTGATCAGTACTGCTGGGTGGGGGGAGAAGAAAGTTAAATCAGAGCTAATTAAAGAAGCAGGGCGCACTGTTTGTCCTCCACATACATCACTTCCTGTCCCTCACTGCATCAAGATCTTAAGAAATGGATTCTGATACACATCCAAACTTATTCTCAGTCTGAGAAAGAGCCACATACTATGTATACTATGTTATGCTATAAAATAAATTCTTTAAGATTTTCTATTTTCCAAACCTTGGAAAATAGAATATTTGTATTTTCTGTGGCAGGGAAATGTGAATTGTCCCTTTGTTTACCTTTGTGAGGGTGTGTATGTATGTGTACTGGTGTTCACTATGTTATGAGGACCAAATGTCCCCACAAGTATAGTAATACCATAAAAGTTTAACATTTTTTGGGGACATTTTTGGTCCCCATGAGGAAACAAGCTTCAAAACAAATCATACAGAAGCTTCAAAACAAATCATACAGAAGCTTCAAAACAAATCATACAGAATCAAAACAGAATCTGGCAGAAAATGGCAGAAAGTTTTCTTTGAACACTACCTTAGGGGTAGTGTAACACTACCTTAGTGTTAGTGTAAGATACAGATACAGATACAGATACAGCGTAAGATACAGTTTGTACAGTATAAAAACCATTATGTCTACGAGATGTCCCCATAAAACACAAAACTCCAGTGTGTGTGAATGCGTGTGTCCAGGCCTGTGTTAGCCTTGCATGGGGATTATGGAGGCTCAAAGCCTCACAGCAGAAAGGTTAAACCAACAGCCAGCTTCACCTTCTCATTTAATACATTTCTCAGGCTGCTTTAATGAATTTCACGAAGCTTTTCTGCTTTTTCATAAGACAGATCAGAGCTTTTTATGAAATAATAATAAGGCTCTGCTCAGATCGGGGCAGAGCAATGCAGGATTCTCAGGATCGAAGCAGAGTGCTATCTCATTAAACAAGTCTGATATTCCTCATATATTCAGATGAATCTCAGACCTACCAGATCCTGAATTATTGCTCACCGTCTCTCCACGCTTCATTCCTGGCCAGGTATTAACACTGCTAAATTATACAAAAAATGAAAAGAAAGTAATGAATATTCTAATGAGAGGTCCTCGAATTACAATGGACAACCAAGAGTGCCCAGCAAAATCTAAAACAAACTTCATCTATGTAGATGGAAAAATTGACCAGAGAAAGAGTGTAACCCACAATTACCTTTGCCTATATGTAATAAAGATGTTAGTCTGGCTATTTGAATTAAAGTTTTGTGTTGGATGCTGTCAAGTAGGAATTAGTTGAATTTATATAATAGGCTGTGTTCTGTTTGCCAGTAAGAGATTTTTTTTAAAGATGCACAACTATCCTAATCTATTTTCCTGGAGTACGTTGCATAGTTTTTAACGTGTCTTTTGATGAGTCAAACTCAACATTAGTCATTATTATAACATTTATTTTTTTAATTGTACAGTATGCATGTATTTTTCACTGCTGTGTTTGTGCGAGCAGAACTGTTTAGCTATAAGGATCACTGAAGGTTCCACTGGAAATCTATCACCAGTGTTTCTGTGTGCTGGAACTGGCAGACACTGATGATTCAGTCTGTGTGTTTTTAAAAAGCCCTCTTGTGACTTCCTTTACTGCATAAGACTGCACATGAATGCATGCTGTCTCAACCTCATCTCAATACTGTCTAGGAGAAACAATAGATATTAAAGTGATTTCATTTATTCCTCTCTGTTTTGTGTCCACTCTTGTTTTCCCCGTATCTGTTTTTTATGTGCTTGTGGCCCCCTGGAAAACCTCCCATCTGCAAATGCTTGCGGTTGGTTAACCAAACACTGGTGCCAATACATACAAATATGCTCGGTGTTTGTTTGCATAAACACTTTTGAGTGGCTGCGCGGTTTTGATCTCTGAGGTTGAAGGACAGACTATACAGTTTATTGCTCGCGATACAGTTCACTGCTCGGTCTCAGTCTCCATTTCCTCAGCCTGGATCGTGCGGTGGTTTTGCCTGTACGGGGAAGGACAGTAGGTCAAGTCTAATTTTTTGCAAAGTTAAAGCAGAGCAGGCTGTTGTGATGTCAAACGTATTTTTCCCCATGCTATTACTTCAAAGGCTCGTCTCGGGTACCGTGCAGTATTAGTAAGAAGTCGTCCAACTAATTGAGAGATTTTCTTTCACTTTTGATTTTTCTCCCGGATTAAAAGAACGCCAGAAGAGAGGAAAATGTTCAGCCTTGTAAGGCGGGAGAATTAAAGATTAAGTTACATGTACAGGCAGAGAAAAACACACGTTTATCTCTATTATGAAGCACATTTTAGTTTCAGGTTTTCATCACTGGGATTTGGGGAAAAAATGAAAGTGACCAATTGGTAGTCATCATCACGTAACCGTTTGTTTCTCTGTAGGTTTGGTAAAATTGACCTGACTGCTTTAATCTGCAGGTGAGAGTACTCTGCTCTGGAGGTAAGTGGGAACAGACAGAGGCTGATCGTGTGTCCACGGTCCAGCCTTACCACTGCAGAACAAGTCTCTTACACTATCCCCTACAATGACAGTTCAATTGCCGATGCCTCTGGTCCTCATTTTCAGTCCAGGCACTGGAGAAATTTCTCTTCTCCGTGCTCGGCCTCAAACGCAAGACAGATGGTTCTAAAAATATTTTCTCCACACGTTTCCCCATAGAGTCCTGTTGTGTCCGTCCTCTGTGCTTAATGCTGCATTATTTCTGTGCGATCTGATGTGAAACCAGAACGAAATCAATGTCCCAAAGTAACATGTCTTAAAGTATCTACCTTATTCTTTACACAGAGCTTTCCTTAGGAAATTAAAGTGATTTATAGTGCCAAGATCAGTCAGCTATACTTAATATTTATAAACATAAAACTTAATGAACTAAATTGCTATTACTATGCATCAGTTTGTTACATTTTATCATTTTATCTATTCCTCAGACTAAAGCTCAAGTTATAGAGAAGACACACAGTGCCCCTGAGAATAGACAGTATTGTTTCATCCCAAACATAGCTGGGCTTCAGTTTACTCTCATGTAATACTTTAGGAATGTCATTCCTTCCTCATTTTTACAGTGTTGTGAATTTTCATCTCCAGAACACAATGCTGTGACTGTGGAGAGCCATTCAGGCATGGCTATTTTATTTCATTTTCTTCTTTCTATTCAAATCACATGCACAAATGTACCTCCAGAACTGACCCAGGTTATTTTCCCCAAACCGAAATCTGGATTTCACTATAACAGGCCTATTGGGAAAAAAAATCCCTTTGCAGAACTTAAAAGCAGATGTTACATAGCTGCCAACATCAAACGTTCCTGATAACTGTACAGAAAGTGAATTTAAAGACCTTTGATTTCTGAAGTAGCTGGTTATTGTTAACTAGTTCTCGACATGGTCCTTCACAGCCCTTGACCTTAGCTTGACCGCATGTACATCATCGAGTTTCTAAACCAGCTACATCATTTTGTTGTTACTGCTAATTCCTGATTAACAGATTGTCAAGCTTACTTTGGGGACCTAGAAACGTGGATCAAACCTCATAGGTGTTTTTTATATTGATTTAGAGTCAGTTTCTTTAAGTAAACACAAGTTAAGCACAGTCGTTTGGCTGCCTGAAATGTAATGTGGTGCCTTGAAGTTTTTTGTTAGCCCAGCAATTTTGGCTGACACATAGATATCAGGTTCAGTCACTCTGGTCAACCTTATCTCAAGAAACAAGTGCAGTTTCAACAGTTTGGCAGTATTAGCATGGAAGAATACAACATCTACGTACGCCAAAAATGTGTCTGAATCTTCTACAGTTTCGACAGTCTCATTAAACCCAAAAGGGAACTAAGCTCTTAGAAATGGTTCCAGATGATACTATAGAAGAGTGATTTTTGGCTGTGTGGTTCCATAAAGAACCTTTAACATCCGCAGAACCTTTCTGTTTCACAAAAAAAACTTTGTAGTGGAAGAAGGTTTATTAGATAAAAATTTAGATGAAATGGCTCCTTTAGGAACTTTTTTGTAAATCTTTATTCTTGAGAGCGTAAGTTAGGTGTTCGAAGAGCAAATTCTAAGTGTGAGATGTTACAAGTGCAGCTCAGGGAAAATACTGACCGTTAGAACCCATTGTCCATTTTGTATGTACTTAAACACAAGATTAAATCTAGACCTTATTGAAACGAACAATCCCTTAAAACACTGAGCAAATTGGAGGTTGAAAAGGCATGTTCCCACAGAAATATAATGTCTGAAAGGTCTAATATAACCCGTTGCTTTGTTGGCTAGGAAATAAAGCATTGCTTAATTTTTATACTGTAGAATACGTTCAATACTATTAACATTTAATACTGTTGTTTTTTTTTTAAATAAAACACCTTTGCACCTTGTCAAAATGCTTTAACCAGCGACCTGACTAAAAATAACTGTTTTTGATCTGGTGTGTTTTTGTCACTAATGACCGCAGGTTTGATCGAGTGATTGCAACCAGGAGAGAGATTCCATTTGTCCGTCTAAAATCTTATATCTATCTGGTTAGCAGTGTGTATTTTGTGTTGTTCTTTCACTGGTTGGCGAGTAAGACTTTGGGTCCATGGAGGACAGACAGAGGATGAATTAGTGAACAGTGGAGCTATAGCAAAGATAAAAAGATTTTCTTAGAAGACCACGTTTATATCTCAGATTATTGAGTAGCTCTTTGTTTGACGGCTGACCCCCCAGATGAACACATTCAATCCCATACTGTGAATATTTTACGTGTTGGTGGAGAGCATGAAACTCCATCCTCAGAAAAAAGAGAGAAAGAGAACGAGTGTAATCTCTTGATCCTTTTTAATTCATCAAAGCACCTTCTAAATGAGGGCCACGAGTTAAACTTTCATACCCCGCACGAACAAGGCAAACAGCAAAGACCAATTTTTGGGGTTATTTTTTGTTCAATCCTGGGTATGTCCATCTGAGATTCATTAGGTTTGGAAGGCATAAGCTGAAGGAGAGAGAGAGAAGGATGGCTGTCTTTTTTGACAGATGGAAAGGTAACCCCCTAATTTCGTAAGGTTCATGTCATTCATTCTGGATTTAAGTTCTCACTTTACCACATGCATGATCACTCTTTTAAATGCTTTGCTGACAAACTCTCCTCCACAGCCCGTCAGATCCACCTCCAGCAGTCAGTCAGTGTTTCTCCAGCTCCAAACATGTTTTTAGGTAGATTGTGTAATTGCGTAAATCCATTACTCACTGTGACATTTATATTACAGTTCTCGCACAGACAGATATTTTTCCAAAATTTGTCTTTCTGTCAAATGTGTATGTGTATACATGTGTATGCATGACTCATTAGTTCTAATTCTGGATGCTAATTGGTCAGAAAAGCACAGCCTTGAACTACTGTTGGCATTACTGGGCAGTGATGTTTATTATTTTTGTTGTATAGCTACTTTCTGTACATGACAGATCAGTGTTCAGCATGATACGGTACATTTATATTAATGATTTATAATTTGAGCTGTCAGATTTGCGTTGTGCGACAGCGCCCCCTCAGTTGTGACTATATTTGCAATATCTCATATCTTATTGCTTAAGAAGCACATCAAATATATATCAGAACAATTAAATTAATGGAAAATTTGTGGTTGTATAATATAGACATTGGATACACCTGATCTTCCTTTTGGAACCCTCCTCCTCCTTATTCGTGACCCTTCTTGTCACATTTTTTGGTGCCGTCTGAGTGAGAGCGCGCCGCAGGG
>JAZGTJ010019860.1:0-10689 GCA_036877575.1 Botia almorhae | reverse complement strand
CGTTTGATCATTTGGGGACTGCCGTCTCTCTGTCTACTAATCTAATCCTATTAAACTTCCAGGTGCCTTTTTGTACTTCAACGGACCCTGTTCTTCTTCTTTTTCTCTCTCTTTAGTGTCACTAATTGAGAAATGGCTGCTGGCATCCTCTAGGCAAGAGAACTGAAGCTCCAGAACACTCCATCTTGATTAAGAGACACTGAAGAGGCCTCGGGTTTGGGAATGGACTAATTCGACCCAAGATTCGGCCTTTGTGCTCTTCTTCTTGGAAGCTTCCAGTCCTTTGGTTGCAGATCAGGTGTGTACTGGTAAAGACACTTTTTTTAAATCAATTTTAGAAGTGGTCTTTTTTTAAACTTGATTCAGATATTAAAATGTCTAAAACAAGTTGAGAAAGTTGAAATCTGTTACAGTTTCTGTTTTTCTCAGTGAAAGGTGATTTGATATCTTCTGGCGTTGCTCATGGGCGTGTCAAACTTGTCAGCCAATCAACTGTGACAGAAATGCCATGTGACCAATCACTCTGGAGCTGCCGGAAGATGACATCATGATGCTGAAACGTGACCATCTCATGGTAAAACATAATATACAATTTTTGTTACTTAAATGTTACTTCTTTACAAAGTAGTTCCTCTGGAGTTTACACACAGTACTGGGTAACTTGGGGAGAATGCATGCTAACTACAAGGCAACAACTCCACCCGGATTCCAGTCATTATAAAGGTTCTGTTCTGGTTATTTATTAAGTTGATAGCACCTATCAGATGCTACTTAAAGGATACATAGATATCTACTTTGGATACATTAAAGTTAGGGTTGGCAGTTTCAGAGAGACTAGCAATAGCAAGCTAGCTTTGAAAGCATAACTCCTACAATAGTGTGCGGAGATAAGCAGATATATAGTTTGACAGGTAAGAAGGATACCCTATCTCTGCCGAACATTTAATGGTCCTGTCTTCCACAGAAGATATATTTATATAAATGTATTTGGAGCAGTTAGTGATTGATATCAAGGTGTGAAGAGAGTTTCGATCAGCATAGCCAAATTCTTTCTGTTTTGTAAACGTCTTATAAAAAAAAACTTGTTTTTTTGTGTTTCCTGACTTCCTCACCCGAGATTCACAAAACGTACATTATAAATTAAGAGCACTGAACAAAACACAAGCGCAGATGTTTTAAGGAAGGTCCATCTGTCCTTTCGAATCAGTGCTGTTGTCTCATCTCATCCTGAATCTGTCTTCTTCTGCTTTAATGATAACTGCTCTATTCTTTTTCATCCTGATCTTCGCGCCATCTTCCTTCTCCTTGCGGTTCTGTCAAAGCTGTGAATCTGTAGAAAAGATGACCGCGCGTGCTGAATTCTGAGTGGTTTTGTAGCATTGTGAGAGCTGACGGGCCTCTTCTGTAGAGAGGCCGTTTGCGGATGACAAATGCGTCTGCTCATTTGTGCATGTGTTTGTAATTTACGGCCCATAAACACCTTGTTTTGTCACAATAAATCAACTCATTAATACCCAATAATCTGCGGCACTCGACACGCAATTTAATTTTGTGATTCATCCACGCGTTAATGCAGTGGCACAGACATTTTGGCATTTCTGAAGTAATTACCTCAGCAAAATTTTGCTTAAGCTATAACTGATTTGCCAATGATGAACTAATAAACTGTATTACTCCATATATACAGTACAGTACACTACACAGTACAGTACAGTAGAGTTCAAAGACCACAAATTAACTAAAATTCCTTAATTGAAAACCCCAAACTGAAGCATGTTTATTGGTGTCTTTGAATGTTTGTATGTTAAAATACATGTATTCAATATATAAACAAACATATGTATTCGGATTTCCTTAAAGGGATAGACATTTTCCATCATTTACCCATCCTCATATATATTCCAAACCTGTGTGACTGTTTTTCTTCCGTGGAACACAAAAGAAGATACCGTATTTTAAGAAATGTCTCAGTGTTTTTGTTTCCATACTGTGGAAGTCAATGGGTGCCACTGTTGTTTGGTTACCGATGTACTTCAAAATATCATCTTCTGTGTTCCTCAGAAGCGAAAAGGTCATGCAGGTTTGAAATGATGTGAGGGAGCGTAAATGGCAGATGTCCAGTTTTTAGGTGTGCTGTCCCGTTAAATTGATTGTTGATTATTCTGCTTTTAAAACCTCAGCAGATAGTGTCACATCTCATCTCATGAAACAAAACATGATAAATGCAACATCGGTGTGGTTTAAACTGAAGAGTACTTGAAGGTGTATGGCCTTGATTGAACATCACTGCTGTTTCTGTAGAAGTGCTGTGTTTGATTCTACTGGTCTTTGATACATTTGTCCATTAGAGGCAGAAGGTCAAAGTGGTAAGTAGGTTTGGGCTTCTCTCATTTCTATACAAGTTACAGAAGCAATAGAACAGTTGTGACACTTACCGTGTGTCCTTGAAAAGTCATGCATCGCCGTGCATCTTTCATAGAAGACATTCTTTTTGTTCTCGACGAGACGAAAAGGTATATTTTGCACTGCATGTTAGAGTAAACTTAGGGTAATATGGGTTTTGAATTCCCTTAACTAATACATTTTCCCTCTCCTATACTGAATTTAGTTACAGCCTTGATACAGTTTTGTGTATATTTTATCTGTTTGCACAAAACGATAGTATGAATGTGTATTTCATTGTGCATATAGTGTGTTATATTTATGCTAAGCCTAAAATCAATTTTTTAAAGCTGTCCTCACCAGCCCAGGGCAGTTGATCTCAATGTTTTTTACTTTAAGGTGTCCCCCATTGTCTACAACAATATTTGAAGTCCTCCGCTCATCATTTCTGCCCAATAAAATACTCTACAGGTTGGCCTAACTCGAAAAATGTATATTTGTAATAAAAATAAACCCCGAAATAAGAGAGAAATATCTTGGTTTTTAGTTGTTTTAGCTTATTTTAGTGCCTGTTTTGTCATATTTGAAATTAAATCAATAAAAATAAATGATCTTGTAGAGTTTGGCCAGGCTGGTTGACCAGCTAGACAACTGTAACCAGCACTCTGATTGGCTAAAGAGAGTCTGGCTGCCGCCCGTTGTCACAGATTTCTCACAATTGGCAAGAGTCTGGAGCTGTCACAGAAACAGGTGTGACACTTCAGGACATCATTTCCTCTATATCTGTCAGGTAATGAGGACATTTTCCGTGTGCCGTTCCATTAAATTTGCACACAATGCCTTTAATTAATTCCGATGATAAATGCCCACTTAATTCACCATAACATCACTTTAAAAAGTTAATAGTTTGTGTCTAAGTTCACTTTGTGCATTACAATCACTTTCAATATCAGCCGTAGCCTCTATCGGTCTCCATCTTATAAACACACACACACACGTTTATGCACACACAGACAAAGGCTTCGATAACTGGCCCTGAATCCAGTGAATGAGTAAATAAGCTAAGCTCTTGAATCAACTCCACTGATAATGACGTCCATGCATTATTCATACAGCTGAATCAGCTCTTCTTTTCTCCCTCCGTCTCCCTTGTCGTCCTGTTTTCTCTTTCAGCATGCCTCTATCACTCGCGCACATCTACAAACATCTGACTCCTGCAGACAAGCCAGTGTTTAATATTGCCTGCAAGAAATATGGTGGAAGTCTCATCAGGACCGAGATGCTGGGGAATCATGCTGATGCATTAGAATGAATTAAAACAGGTGTATTCACAACGCCATCTGCACAGGCCCTGCTCATTCTTCGATGTTTAGTACATCCAAGATTATATGGCTTATACCAGATCTTCTAATCATACTAATGCATCTCTGGCCAATTTGGTTCTTCAGTCGCATGCTGGAGTTGATTAGTATATCTGGAATGAGTTTCTGAGATGGAACACTTAGTGAAACCATGATCAGAAACGCAGCGATTGATTGGTGGACAGAAACAGACCAATATATTGACTTCATACAGTATAAAATAGAAATATCACCTAATATATCTTTATTTGACCAACAGACCAACAGACTTCATACAGTATAAAATAGAAATATCACCTAATATATCTTTATTTGACCAACAGACCAACAGACTTCATATAGTATAAAACAGAAATATCATCCAATATATCTTTATTTGCACAAATCCTATATGAATCCCTATAAGAGACCTATATATACTCTTATAAAACCCTTGGTGTCTGAGAAACATCAAGAGTGAACACATTGAACACAGGCCAAGCACAAAGTAATGATGGAATTCTATAAATATATTTTTATTCCTTGTAAGCGTGAGGAAAGACCAACCAAATAGCAAAAAAAAAGCAAGTTGCGAAAAAACGATTTACTATTATCAAACTATTATTAAGATGCGAATAAACTATTATTTTCAAGTATTACTTATTACTATTATTTTCAATTTTGTCACGTCTTTGCTTTTGAGTTTCTACTGTTTTTTTTTCTACTGTTTTTTTTCTACCTTTCCGTTTCAGTGTGATTACACACAATTTCATTGCATCTGTTTTGCGGTTTTGTGATGGCATAAAAGCTCTTTTTAAATCCTGTATTCTATGAGGCCCATTAACACAGTGAAAATAATGATACATTTTGTGTAACGGGTGAAAACAACTCAGAGACTCTGACGAATGAAGTAATCCAAGATCATTCCAAATCATCAACTAATGTATGTAGATAATCCACATACAAAGAAACCAGGCCCTGCAATGAAGCTAAAGGGAACGTGACCGATTCTGTGGTCTGTTCTTAGGTGTTAGGAAGTCTGGTTCCTTTGAACAAATCAGTTCATTTAAAACAAACAATTCACTGTATCATACGAGTCATTTTTCAAAGTGTACACTTTTTATAATTGTATTCAACAATCAAACCTCAAGGCAGAGTCCATTTTATCTGAATTTATATGAAATATTTTCACCCATCTAAGGACTGTTAGATGGTCTAAATCAAATAATTTAGCGTACAAAAAATAGATTAAATGATTCATTTGTGTCCAGCGTGATTAGGAAATCTACAACCTCCCAGTTTTAACCTTTCTGTGTACTGGTTTTGCGTGCTAGTTGCTCTGATGCTACAGTAGCTACGCTAGAGCTCATCTAATGTTCTGCATTTAAACTTCTGTCTGTCGAGGGCTGCCAGCGTATCGCAGGAGTACAAACCGTCTCGTTCCGTTGAGTGCAGTGTAATTCCTCTTTGTAAAGCTGCTGGCGAGAGCAGCACGAATCCTAAAGTGTCAGCCTGAGCTCTGAAGCGCACACAATGAGGAATTTCTCATTTCATACTGGTGTGACATCAGAGCTAATATCTCCTCTCATCACTGTCAGGTTCCTCTCCGAGCTCCTCGCAGTCCTCTAGGGGTCATCGTATGTAATGCAGCCGTATTGATTACAGGCTTGTCACTTAGCCAGAGTGGGGACGTTTCAACACCAGGCTGTTCTTAAACTTTCGTCTCTGTGCGTGTCTGTCTCTCTCCACGTCTGTGTCTTCCTGTCACTGGGTTTCTTCTCGCTCCCCCTTTGGTTTCTTCATCTCACTCCTCGTGCACATTCGCTGACACCGAGCAGGAAATTACCTGTGTGGAGTGTGGATGTTCAGAACAGGTCACAGAGGGCCATGCTGGAGGCCCTGACTGTTTCATCCACACTAAAAAGAGGAAAAAATGATCCTCCCCTCGTCTCTTTCTTTCTCTCTCGGCAGGCAGCTCTTACTGCCATGTTTCGTCTGATAATAGTCACCTCCGAAATGTCTGCAGTGATCTTGGCCGCGTGCCTCTTGGTATAAGCCATCTATGACCTAATTAATCTCTGTGTGTGTGTGTGTGTGTGTGTGTGAGAGCTTTTTTAGGCTTCATCAGTACAGACAGTGATGAATTTAAGTGTCTTAATAAAAGACAGACACCTCTGTATCTTTTCTACTGGGTCTTATTGAGAAGTGCATCATGGGTTAGTTGAGTTACAGTGACCTAAATGAATAGTTCACCCGCACGACACACACCCAAAAAATGGTCTTTTTTACTAACCCTGGTTTATTTTTTTATTACAGTGAATTGAAACTGAGATTGTAAATTTTTAAAATGCCACAAAAGCACCATAAAAGTATCATAACAACGCATATCTAAAGCTGTACGATAAATGTGTGCGATGAACAGATCAAAAATCGAATAATTAATTATTGATAATGATTTAAACAGTAGCTACTAACTTAAGAATTGTTGCAGGATCGTTAAGTCAGCAAAATGATTCTTAAAAAATAAACCTTGCTTTTTTATAGAAAAAAAACAGGATTGTTGTTGGTCTAAACAAGATACTTGTTTAGAACAACATGGTGAATAAATAATGACAGAATTTTCAATTATGGTTGAACTGTTTTTTTAATGAAAGCTCTTGATATAACTGAAAAACAAACAGTGCAGTTGACAAGCAACATGTGTTTAGCAAGAAACTAAATATGATCATAATTAACATTAAGAGTCTGAGGAGCGCCTCTTTTATCTTTTAATCATGGTAGAACATGTAAATGGATCTCACTGGTCCTAACGTTCTGTTTTTTGAAGGATCTTCCTACAACCATTTCACTGACAAATGATAATGTGGACTTCCAGAGAGGGACTTGTTTTTGCATCAAAGCTTTTTAAAGAAGATTTGCTGCTCTGCCCAGCTTCCGTCCCCACAGTGGAAGACTAGATAATCTGATCCATCTAAGCACCCTCGACAAGGATTTACATATTTGAGGTCATCTTTTTTTCAAGAAAATTGGAATTTGCAATTAGATGAGAGAGCGACACTCTTTCTGTGTGTGCGGCCCACTTCAAAGATTGTTGTTTTTCCGAGTCAAATGATACATCTCCCCGCGTCTTCCTTTTTCCGCAGCCCATATGTGTTCCCAGACTCCGAGACCACGGAGCCGTGGGAGAAAAATGGATTACAAATGAGAAATTACCGCCGTGGAATGAGAGGAAAACACATTGCCTAAATTTTCCTTGTCTTTCAGGTATTGAACGATTTGTCTCAAGCACGCAACAGAAATGAAAATATGAAGCTTTTCCCCAACATGAATTTGAATCAGCCCGTGGACACGTTATTGACCCTCAATCATAGCTCACGCAGTTATGATTTCTCAGATGTGTAAATCGTAAAGTTTACTTTACTAAATTACTTTATAGTTTGTTAGTAGTAATAATAATTATTAATAATAATAATAATAATTTATTTTACAAAGCGCCTTTCAAGGACCTAGAGACACTTTATGAAAATATCACACAGATGTTACAAATAAAAGTAAACGTTTAGTTGTGAAATTACTTTACAAGATTACTTTAAAATTTAATAATAATAATAATAATAATAATAATAATACGGTTTATTTACAAAACGCTTTCAGGGTCCCAAAGACATGTCAGATAAAAGTAAGGTTTAAAGTCAAATTCAGTTGTAGAATTACTTTACAAGGTTATTGTTTTCCTTTTCATCCTGTATTGTTCTTTTTGTTGCCATTGTTAAAGATGCAAAAGACTAAGAATGAATTTACGTTACGAATTGTCCGACATGGACCATCGTGTCACGGCAATGACCAAACGACAGACGCTGTTGACGCCGGCATCTATCGTACACGCGCCATCTGCAATCCATATTTGCCTAATCAAACAACATTCATATCTGTTCTAATAATCAGCGCCGCTGCACAGCCTGCCCAAGCACGATATCATCACTCTCATATTCCACTCATATCCGAAACGCGCTATCTGCGCTCCACAGATTACCGTTACAGAATTACCCAACGCTGATGTTCAAAGTGCTCCTCTCTCTCTTGCCTCAAGCACTTCAAACAGCTCGCTCGCTCGCTCGCTCCCAGTTTCACCGCCAAAGCCATCAGTGTGGAATGAGGAGAAAGGAATGATGAAGAAAAGTGAAGTTTGTATAGTTTTAAAGTGGCGTGTTTACTTGAACTTTGTATATTCTGTAAAAATGAATATGATTAATTGTGTAATTATTCACATAGAATTGAAACAGCTATACTAGACATTTAGGAATATACTCTGGTCAAGCTCAGACATGGGTAACCTCTGGTTAAAGTTAACCACAGACATGGGTAACCTGGCAACTCTGACCTAAAGTTAAAAGCTGAGAGTTGAAAATCTGCATACATGAACGTAAACTCACTTTTGGTTTATTTTCCTATTGGTTTACTGTCCAAATACTTTTGCTGTAATTATACCAGTTTATGCAGTTTTATCAAACAGTGTGGAATGCTTGATAGTAAGGCAAAAAGAAAAATGTAAAGTTTAACCAACGTTACTTCAAGAACATTTTTTGATATCTTTGCTAGAACTTTTAGAGAATGTTAGTCAATGTTCTGGGTATGTACAAAATATAAAATTAAAGCCATTGCTAGTGTGTACTACAGTCTGTGATGTTGTTTTCCTACCAAGCTTCCTACTTCCTCCTGGATGATTTTAAGGAACCAGCGTTTGATAGTTGAAAGAATATTACAAAAGAATAACCAGATGGAAAGTTAGTTTGAGGTCATAAAAGTACTTTATTACCAATTGTAATTATTTACCAAAAAACAAAATTTAAAAACACCTGGAAATGTCTTAATCGGTTTTGCTTGGCAAAATATCAACATCTACTCAAAAGTATTTAAATTGTTTACCAGACTTGATTTAATTGTAATGGAAGGACACTTAATATGATTTTTAGCTTTAAAAACTGGCACATTAATATTTTACCCAATAAATGAAGGAATATGTGAAGAGGGCATGAAAATGTGCTGAATATTAGAAATGACCTGGAGGTGCAATACAGCCCAGTGATCAGACGACCTCCCTCTAGCCCCATCAATCAAATGATAAGATATTGTGGTGATTTTTTTCGTGGATGGATAGATGGATTTGTTTTAATCTGTTCATCTGAAATATAAGCTCTGCATTAGAAGCTAAAAGGTTTTTACATTAGTTGATTCATTTCTCATGAAGGAATGAATGAACATACAAACAAACAACTGATTAATCAGATGAATTCGGATATACAATAACCCACCACTGATATTTAGAGCATGGAAGATCAGACAGTACTGTACAAGAATTACCTGTATCTCTCTCTCCCTGTTCTCTGATTTTACACTGTAGTGCAGTGAATATGAATTATGTTCACCCTAAGCTGCTACTGTGATTGGTTTGTGTGTTCTCATTTGCATAGGATGAGGCCGCAGTGTCCAAGCAAACTGCACAGACGATGGATTATCCAATCAGCACCACATGGCACAAAAAGATGATAATAAATTTGATTTAAAAAGGCTTCATACAACTAGCACAAAATTAGCCGTGGCTCCTGTATTTTCATAGCCAGTCCTGACAAGTTTTAAAAGGTGACAGAATGTCTTGTTCTTCCTAAATATATAGCAATGAATTGAAAGTCAATAGCTTTTGAGCGTACCGCTTTTACTGCTACAGGTATTAAAGTCTACTAGAATATTTTTCATCTGTTCCACTACATTTATCAAAACTGCTTTTGCACATGAACAACTTGGTTGTTTGTTTAGATATAAAAATACAATTTAATGTGCTGTTTGTTTTGATTTCCACTTATGTCTAGCTATCGCTATGTACATTACTACAAACATGCTGTCGCATATCAGTTATCTGTCTTAATAACTACAGCCCACCCCCTTCTGTACTACAGGGATAAAATGCCTTCGCACATACGAACAAATGCGCAATGTCTTTTCCATAATCATAATCATTCATTGGGGCTGTTGCAGTCATTATGGTCTTATTAAATTGAATTTCATTGAACACAGTCAATTAATCAAACAGGTCAATTGAACAGAGTCAAATTTTCCACAGATGGCTCATGGTTTGAGCAGCAGCCATATTACCGTGGGTAGATTTCGTAGGGGTCTGGGGATCTGCAGTCATATGGATGATGTCAAGAGGAAAATGCTCTTGGCTAGCGTTAGCTGTGAATCTGCACTATAGAATCTGGAGGTTCATATTTAATTTGTTAGAGAAGTGAGATCAGAATTGATTTGATTTTAAGAGCAGGAATGGAGAGCTGACCAGTTCCGTTCCGTCTTTTCTGTCTTTGTCAGTTGTGGCAGATGTATCTGGATTTAGCATCAACGCTTTCGTTTTTACTTAAATTTCAGCATCCTGACATTTGAAAGATTTTTTTTTGTGTGGGTGGTACTGAGAACTTCTCAGAGATGATGCAGAGAGGCAATCAAGATCTCACGGCAGCAAAGTAACGCAAATGAACAAATCAGTTTACCTCGCTTTGATGGATGAGTCATTTGTCAAGGGAGATTGTCAAGAAGCTGCACAAACACGTTCTATTCCAACATTACAAAACAAACACTTTTCTGATGTAGAACAAATGCTGCTTTCCCAGGCTGTGACCTCTTGAAAATAGAAATATCGGGCAAGCATCGTTAGATTGTTTTCATAGTTGCGTTGTAATTGTTTTTGAATGCATATGCATACACATAACCACCCGAGACATCTGCAGTGCAGCTGCAAACACAGTTTTGCACAGAGACCGGACTTAACTGCGTTCCCACAGAGACAATGAGGACATACAGTCAGACATACAGAATGAATGAAACACAGGCACTTACTAAGACCATAGGGACAGGTGGGAACACAGTCTCAAAAAATCGTGAAAGGCATTGAATTATATTTCTGAAAAATCAGAAC
>JAZGTJ010019859.1:0-10689 GCA_036877575.1 Botia almorhae | reverse complement strand
TCTGTGTATTTAAAACTGATTACATACAGATGACATGCATGTCTGTCCTCCCACCACCAGATGTCATGAGATGAAAGGGAATCATTTTAACACGATACGTCTTAAAATGGCATCCAATGTGCAGCTGCGTTTTCTCCAGAATGACTTATTTCCTCAACAAAAACGAGACTGTGAAAACATCAGTATATTATATATAATAGAATATATAAGCCGAATAGTAGCGGTGCGTCGTGACGTCACTGTTTACACACCACCGGCACCGGAAGTGAGACAGGCAGAAACAAGATTACGGAAAGAGTGAAGAGAGTGAGCGAGAGAGAGAGTGAGCGAGAGAGAGAGGAAGAGAGAGAGAGAGGAAGAGAGAGAGAGAGAGAGAGAGAGACACGCACTTACTCACGCCCGTGTCAGTAGGATGAGTTAAGATCTAAACCTGTGCATTTCAATCCGACAGCTCTTTCAGTTCTCCAACACTGTATATTAAGGATTAGAAGGAGCATTTGAGAAAGACTCGGACCTCAGGAAGCATTACTATGGTAAGTTGTTACAGCTGTAAGTAATGCTGTGTGGTTTAACTCTTATCAGGATTCTTTATATTAACTGGCTTGTTTATGATTTACAGTCTGTATTGAGTTGCTGCTTGTACAGATTAGCAGCTGTTACCAAAAAAACATTATTAAAATACACCATGTGCTGCTTTACTTCTGACAAAAGCTCTCTTTGCAGTTTGTTGTTTAAATGACCGTTTGAACTACTCCATTGCACTTTTTATTTTGTAGTTTTTAGTGCTGGAGTTTAGCAAGTGTGTTATTGTTTATGTAATGAAAAGCTGTCAGTGATTGAATTGTGTTTCGTTTTGATTTCTTTTCTCAAAGTCTTATTATCTAAATATTCTTTCTGTTTGTTTCAGAATGAAACCGGTTTTTGTAAATGATCTCATTGTCCTCCAGCACTTCTCTGTTTAATGATTAGCTGAAAACTGCTGTTTTAATGGTTACTTCAGAAGTGCACAGTAATGTGTTGGTTCTTGCCTGCTGTGTGACCATGAGGTGTTTGTAAACACTGACGTGTCGTGCGTGTGTGCAGAGTAAGATACCCGTGATTCAGCTGTTCCTGAAATTCAGCAAGTCATTAACAACAACAACAACAAGCTATTAGACCAAAGGTGTGCCCAGAAACCTCCACGCCAGCAGCTCTGCACCCCAGTGATGAATGAAGAATAAAGGTTAAATTGTCAATCCTAGGACATAAGAAGAACTGGTATCATATTTCTGCCTTTTGTCTCAGGCAAAGAAGCAAGTTTTATGAGACTGCCACAGATAGAAACTCAGTGCAAAGAACTGATCCTGCAGACACTTTTCAGTTGTAAAAGTCCGTTTTAAAGTGCTAAAACTCAGGAATATGAAGTAAACATTTCTGAGGAGAATAAAACCAAACACTCACTGCCGGGATTTTGTTATTTTATTAGAAAAAAAGGTGTTTTTAGAAATTGTTTGCTGTTGTAAACCAAGTTGAATTGGCCGTTAAAACACACGCTAGAAGAGGTCATGGCAGGTTGTTCTTCAGACACTGTTGATGGTGGCAAGATTGTAGACATTTCTGAACGGCAGCAGTTAAACATAACCCAAAACGAGGACTCTGACAGCGCCAGACCACAGAACGAGGAAATCAGCCAAAAAGAGGGCGTCTCGAGGGCTGTGGGTTCCGTTGAGCAATCCTCTGTCAAAAGTGTTTCACACCTAATGAAAGATGACATCACACCGTGTAGAGATCCTTCTACAACGAGATCTTCTCTTGAAGACGCTGCGACTTCAGCTCAGTCACTCTCAGTGACCAGTAAAGGCCAAGACAAAACAGATTCTGAGATCATCGATAGCCAATCACACGCACCTGGCCAGTCAGAGGCCACGCCCACTTTCCCCATGGGCAGTCTAGAGTTGTCAGAAGAGGCTAATGGGATGACACCAGATGCACCTTTGATTTCAACCGAATCTGTTCAGGGTGTTGATTTTCAGTCGTCACCTGACAAAGTCCCCTGTCAGGGGGATGAAGGGGCCACTGCTGGGGCCTCTAGGGCTCCAGAACCAGCCATGCCAGCGTATTATTTTGTCAAGTGGATAACCTGGAAAGAGAAGAAGACAGCCATCATCACACAGAGCGAGAACGGACCCTGTCCACTGATAGCCATCATGAACATTCTGCTGATGAGGTGGAAGGTAAGAAATTGAGATTCAGGGGCAACTTAGAAACCATGATTTTGTTCATAAATGAGGCTTTCAGTGTAAAAGCCACTGGATCTATATCCAAAGCTACAGACACACTCATGTGCAGTATTGTGGTTTCTGTCTTCTCGTAGGTTAGTTATAAAACCGTGACTCCCCTTATCTAGTCCTCTGTGTTACAGTGTAAACATGGTGTTAGTTTACTACAAAGCACTGATGACACAGAAAAAAGACAGTGAAAATGATGCTTATGTTAAGACGCATTTGTTTTGTTCTTCAGATGAAGTTACCGCCTCAGACAGAAGTGGTGACCACAGAAGAGCTGATGGCTCACCTCGGTAAGATTTAATGCATTACAATAAAAGACAAAAGTGTTTTAGTGCATGAATCCTGGCATGTCTTTTCAGTAAACAGCCTGTCATTACGGTTATGTATGGTTAACAACAAGCTGTGTCTAAAGCAGCTTAAGAAGACAGAGGGGTGTGACCAGTGTGAATGCAGTGTTGCAGCACCACTGATAAAAACATGTCAATATCAGCAATTGTGTATTGAAACCATTACTTCCCTGCCCTCAAAGCAGCCTGTGTGTTAATATACAAATATACTTCAGCCTATGCTTTTACCTAAAGTGCAGTACATACTTCATACTAAACCTACTGCACAGACAGTTCCCCAGAGTGCCTTGCTTGAGGACACAATGAGGTAATAATAATGATATTGTGCCGGGTTTGAACCTGCAACACTTCCGTTTGTTTTGTTGTCGCTGCAGGTGAGTGTGTGCTGTCCATCAAACCGCGAGAGGAGGTGGAAGGCATGGAACTGAATTTTCAGCAGGTAAACGAGTTTAACAGGCTCTGCATGGAGGTCTGGAGAATTTAATGGCTGTGTTAATCAGACCGTCTAAGTTGAAAACCTCAGAACCTTCCAGTCCACGTATAGACATTGTGAGTGAATGCTGGAAATCCATGAATGAACCCTTGTGATTCCCGTGTGTGTGCGTGCGCGCGCGTGTTTAAAGAGGCACAATGAAAGGCTCCTTTTGTTTATACAACATCAGATCTGTGCTGTTCCTTTTAAATTGATGGTTGGAAATATGACGAGAAAGATACGGGTTGTGCAAGGCTATATTAATCGTTAAAAACTGGTTTTGTCATAATGTTTTATGTCGCGGGTTTAGCAGGTTAAACTCAACATGCTTTAAATCAGGTCTGGTAAATAAAGCTCATGCTAGCTTACACTTGACCCTGAAGGCACAGACCGGAAGTACAGTAAATGATCATGGTGGATTGATGTACTTCTTTCATGTAAAGATTATGTATTCTTCCTCTCTCTCTTTATAGAACATGAGTGATGCAATGGCCGTGCTGCCGAAACTGTCGACAGGTCTCGATGTTAACGTGCGTTTCACAGGCGTGTGTGATTTCGAGTACACACCGGAGTGCATCGTCTTTGACCTGCTAGACATCCCGCTCTACCACGGCTGGTTAGTAGACCCGCAGGTAAGCCACAGGTTAAGTCTCTGTTTACCCAGCCAACAGGAAAACATTCTTGCAGTAATGTTAGCAGGAATTCTTTAACATTATATATCATAAATCAAAAATGTTATTCTTAAGTTGTTAGTGGAATGTTTTAAAAACATTATAAAATGAAAACAAATGTTTGGGTAACGTTCTTATAACCAAGCAATAACTTTAATACAGTGTCTAAAAGTCTACAGTTTAAAACGGGACATTTTGAATGTTCCTTAAACATTCAAAACAACGTTGTTATTTGGATATTTTTGGGACATGTTCTCACAAGCTACAGTTGTTAACTGAATAGGCTACATCACATACTAACATCACACAAGATACTGAATTTGGTTTACGTCTAAAGTCAGATCCTCTTCTCTTCAGAGTCCTGAAATGGCGTCCGCTGTGGGGAAGCTCAGCTACAACCAGCTGGTTGAGAAGATTATAGAGTTCAAGCACTCGACAGACAGCAGTCGAGTCAGTGAAGGTTTGTGAGATGTTTCTAAAAGCAAAGAGTTCTCCAGCTGTCCTCACATGACTGTTCACGGTGATGTAACAGGAAATGACCTTAAATTTTATCAGTGTATCGTTATATAAAGAACACAGATCGTTCTGTTTAAAAAAACAACACCACTAATTCATCTTCAGGCTGATTGGTTCCTGCAACTATTCCACAGTTTTTATGTCCATTTTTTAAGACATGAACTGTTGTTTTGTTTAATAGAAATTAAAGCCTTTGAGATTTAAACGTTGCCCAAGGCTCAGATATTGTTGTTAGAGCAAAAACAGTGTGTAAACATTTCAGAATGTTAATGCCTGACTGTCAATAATACAATGACGTCATTAGCTCTTATAATCTCAACAGGTTTGATAGCGGAGCAGTTTCTGGAGTCCACAGCGACGCAGCTGTCATACCACGGCCTGTGTGAGCTGAACACAACAGCTAAAGAGGAGGAATTGTGCGTCTTCTTCAGAAACAATCACTTCAGCACCATGATCAAACACAAGGTGATTACAGCCCTCCCACAACAACACTCTCTTCATAGCTCTTGTATTGTGTTTTTAGACTCCTGGTTTAGTTGGAATTATTGCAATAATGAAAGAAGATGACGCTCCACATGTGTGTAATGCGTCAGTATCTGATCAGTGATCAGCATGTTGTGCGTGTGAATTGCAGGGTCATCTTTATCTGCTGGTCACAGATCAGGGCTTCCTGCAGGAGGAGAACGTGGTTTGGGAGAGTCTTCATAATGTGGAGGGAGATGGAAATTTCTGTGACTCCGACTTCAGGTTGTGTCACGTGTCCCAGAAGGCCGCAGCAGCAGTCAGCCAGCCCACCCCAAAAACACAGCAGCAGATGCAGATCCAGCAGGTGTGATTAAACCTTTAACGTCTGATTTTTAAACAGTATTTTACTTCCTGGTTTAACTTGCCAACATCCACTGGAAACTGAAACTTCTGAAACCTGTGACGTAACCACTGCTAGTCCTACCAGAAACCAAACGGTAACATACCGCAGAATGATATTCAAAATTCAGAGAATCTGAAAATCTCTGAAGGTCTCGCCCTACATTCTTTCCCACTGATCATCTGTTTACTCAGACACGCCCACATTACTGAACCCGCCCTCTAAGATTGTTGTTCTATGTTGTAACATCATACATACAGAGACTTCAGTGTCATAGGTTAATGAAGGGGTAGTTCACCCAAACATTTATATATCTTATAAATCCATACAGTCAACGGGTGCTTTTGTGTTCCTTCCTCAGAGGCCAAAAAGTCATACAGGTTTGTGGGGACGTGAGGGGAAATGATGGAAGAGTTTTCATTTCTGGGTGAACTGTCACTTTAAGGATTGATTTAGTGGGTGATGAAGTGTGGTGACATCTGACTGTGTTGTCAGGATTATCTGGTGGCGATGTCTCTACAGCAGGAGCAGGGTGAAGCTGATGAACCCTTGAGCGACCTCGAGCTGGCCCGACAACTCCAGCAGGAGGAGTATCAGCAGCCCCAAACTCAACACCAGCCTGTGGCAGGACAGGTACTTCTCGATGCCATAGAAGAACCATTTTTGGCTGCATGGTTCCATTAAGAACTATTAACGTCTGAAAGAACCGTTTCATAAATGCCTGGTTTTAGGTTTGACTGAATGGTTCTTTGGGGAACCAGAAGTGTTCCTTTAATGGCATCGCTGTAAAGAACCTTTTAAGAACCTTTACTTTAAAGAGTGTAATGTGTTCGATGAAACACAAGCACAACCAGTTTCTGTGTTAATAATTCATGGGCTATTCTTTTGTAAGTTACTGTATTCAGATCAATACGTGTGTGTAAGAACAGTTCTGGAACAGTTTAGACAGCTTGTGTTTGATGATCTTTGTAATTCATGTTTGAATGATGTTTGACATTCAACTCCAAATCTTTGTCATTTTCCTGCAGACGAGGGGTCAGGCTGCCGCCCAGCATGGAGGACAGCGACGCAAAGAGAAGAAAGACAGTTCTGACTGTTGTATTCTTTAAACCACAGTCCAAACACAACCATAACCAGACTGTTTAAAATCAGCTCAGCTTCAGTTAACATCTTTCTCCTGTACCAGTGTTAAAATAAGGGACTTTATGTCTGGCTAAGCTGCTATCCTAATACCAAAACTGCCTTTACTGTACAGTACGGTACAGTACAGTCCCCTTGAAATTGCTTTTCCATTAGTCTGGCGGTCAGAACTGTCGCTCAACATTTTCTACTGGACCAAATAAAGGTAGCAATTGTTTCTAAGCGCTAACGAGCAGCTTTTTTAAACACTAGTAAGGAACTCCTAATATGGCAGGTTATAAATATTCATTGGAAGGACTGTAATAGTATAAATAAATAATCAGGTATTATAATAAGACTTTAATATTACGCTGATATACTGCTGTCTGAAGTTGAGCTGTGCACAGTTACTTGTCATCAGTTTTTCATTAACAGTAATGAACAGGACACTAAGTACACAATACTTTGGGCACACTGTTAACTTAAAGCTGAGCCAATAAAAGCAACTTCTGTGTTAACAGAATGTTTGGCCTTTGATTCTTTGAAATGCTGCTTTTTAACAACTTTAGTGCCGACAGGTCAAAGCATGTGTCAGTTTAGTAAGAGTTCCATGATCAAAGTTAAAAAATATCAAAATAAAAGTAATACGAATGAGAATGTAAGTTATCGGTCTGCGTTCTGGGCATTAAATAAAGTTTCATACATTTGAATATAATACAGTAATGGTGAATGAAGGGTTCCAAACACTTGGTATAAAGAAACACATACATATTGTTTATTAGTGCTGATTTATGAAAATGTGCTCACAGTCAGAGATTGTTTTTTTATATATGGAAGATGTCCAATTTTACAGTTTAAACATGAAAAACATACATGAAATACAGAAAAGAGAACATTTTTCAAACACACTGTAAGTACAAAAACAAAGAACATCAGGTGCTGCATTCTCTCCCCCGTGTGCTTTCCGTTAAGAAAATTAAAGTGCAAAACAAACACCAGGGTTTGAATTTTTAAAATGAAATCTCTTAACTCTAAACAATGACCAGATTCACGCGTATAACGCCTCTCCTTTAAAACAACGTTCAGAAATGTATTTAAAACACAAACCATGCAGGGACTGATTATAAAAAGGATGGCAATCTGATAATAACATCAGACATCACATGTCTGTATGGTGAAACTGACAGATCAACTCATGGTACATTACTGACACTATATAGGAAACATATAATTTTTCATCGGGTTGATGTAAAACTTACTCATCTGGACTCAAAGCAGAATTGATGCTAATGAACAACTCTATACACAAGTCTGTCAGATGGTTATGTGCTAGACATGTTTGTCATTGGTTGTTTTTTGTCACAATGGAACATAAGAAAACACAGATGGGTAATTACCAAACACGATCGACCCCTTCGGCACACTTCTACGTGTGTCATTTTGGCTTTTTTTAGGGCAACAGTTTTGAGAGCTTTTCACCAGAGAATAAACACAAAATCCACGTAGAACTTCAACGCTAAATCTCGAATACTCAAATAATGTGAAGAGAGATGGGTATTTACAGAGCACAGTGGTTCGTATGAGGCACTATGTTGTACTGAACGTTTAACGCTTTCTGTGGTATGTTGTGTTGTGTATGCAAACAAAATTGTTGATGGACTACATTGATTTTACAAATATTACATCCATTAATGGAAATAAATGTCCATACTGAACGACTTCAATGCAGAATTCTCATTCATTTCTCATGCGGAGAGTGACAAACTTTACTGGTTCAGAACTCTCCAATATAATTATTCACTCTTTCTCAATCACAAAATTTGTCATTTCAGTGTTGCAACCCAGAGGCTGATACAGACTGCAGGAATGCCCCAAAACAAATGACGTCAAGTCTGTTTTTGTTAGGGAACATTTTTCAAATTAAAATTTCTAGTTACTCTACTGATGTATAGCTGCATTAGCAGGATTCAGTCAGGAAACACGCTACTCAAATACAGACGACTGCAGAAGTTACTCATCTGCAACATCGAAGCTGTGCACTGCCTCTACGTGGAGGAAAACAAAACATTACATGAAAACAGATGCACGTTTTTTCTTTTTAGAGTTTACTGTATAGAACAGCCACATGTGTGCAGGAAAATGAATGGCACTGTTGAATATACAGCAGATTGGTTTCACGAGCCTAAAAATGTCATTTATACCGAAGCAGCTGGTTGCCGTTTTGCCACTCATGTTCAGACACTGTAAGTACCTTAATAATTCAGAATCAGCACCATCAAGCAGCGGACGTTTAGTGCAGTCAAACTGCTGATTGGCTAAACGTCGACCACAATTGTTCACAATCTCTGTAAAACCCGTTTAGCTTCTTTAAAGCACCATTACTATAGTAAAATAATCACCCATACGCACCACCTCACGTTCTTCTACAACATCTCAATACACATCTGTGACCTTTAACCCCTTCATACATCTCTGAGAGACTTCAAGTGCCCGTTAAATGTCTTCAGTTTTAAAGGAGAATTTCTCTTCATTTCAAAGTCTATTAAAATCCATTGACGTCCCTATTCCAATAAATTACTATTATTTAGTAAATCATCACAAATAAAATTGGTTTTATTTTGTTTTCCTTATATTTTTAAAATGCAGGGCCAAATGTTCATTTTGATTGGCAGTTATCCAGTGCAAATTAAACACATTTTTAGCTACAATCCAGTATAAATGAACTACAAACAAACAAAAGCTTTTAAGCTATAAAATAACAAGTGAGGAATTCTCCTTTAAAACAATCGACTGAAAACGTTCCATCTCAGTAAAATTTATAAATAAATAATTAGTATGTATTCCAGTTTGAATTTAAAATAATATCATAATTAATTTTCATAAATTCATCTTAACATCGTAACTTCTCATTATTTTGCACACGCTTTTTAAGGTGTCAATGCACACTTTACTAGTAACTAATAATAATATTTCATAGCAGTAATATTGTGACGATGGCTGTACATTTGCAACATCTGCAAAATAAAAGGTTTAAAATCCGTTCTGTTACGCTTCATATCTCTCTGGGCTCACGAATAAACTATTTACATCTGTTAAGTGCTTATTTTTGTAGCCGTAATAAAACAATTGGTCAGACCTCAACACGACGTTCTTTCACAGCCTCATTTGCATATTTAAAGGGACCTAAGAGGTCTTTGTTTTTTTCCCCACCTATACAATGTACCATCTGAACAACTGTTTTCTTGACCTCTGATGTATCTGTTACATACAACATAAAGAACAGCTAAATAATAAACTGAACATGTAAATATCACCCAATCATTGGGTGAGGGAGGGGCTTATGGTGGTGGTAAGCTTTTAGAAACCTGAAATTACAAACCCGTAATATCACTCTTTGTCATCTGAACATGTAGAAAAACACTCAAATGTCTCAAATCATGTTTACCAACACAAACATGCAAAGACAGTTAGAGCAATAATAGACTGTCTGCTCTCTTTTATGGCACTGACATATGGTGGCCACAGACAGTAAGCAGTTCCTCGTTATAACTATGATAAATTACCTTTTCAGATGGCACTACCATTTGACTTCTTATATAATCTAACAAATTTCGATTGTTATTTATATCTGTTTTTTTAAGTCAATAGATTGTTGACTGTTAAACCTTACTCCAACATTTCCATCATGGATACTTTCAAATAATTTGTTTTATAAGTTTAGGCCACTTGAATAAACAATTCATAATCTCTTAAATGTAAAGCATGACATTTCTGCGTCGCCAGCAGCACCAGAGTCACAATCTGTCTTTTTCGAGAAAACAAAATTGGGTCAATAAACGAGGCAGGACATTTTGTTTGCCTGACCAATGGCAGACAGAGGGAGCATCTGACACCTGTTTGGTAACAATCATTATTTTTGCTCTTCTGTTTGATGTCGCTAGTGACGCAGGAAACAGCACACTTTTTAAAACGGATTTGCTCCTGGAAATTTTAACAAACACACTTTTTTATGCTAATAATATTAAAATGTTAAGAGTGTAGTTGCGGTTTAAAGGCTTTTTTTGTTGAAGCACAACTGCCAGTTGTGACTACGACAGATCTTACTCAACATTGTTTCAGACACCCTACCCACAGCAGATCCATCTTGGCCGTAACAGTAGCGCCGTAGTTTGATCTCAAGCTAGTAGTATGTAATTCACAAAAGCACTGGAAAAGCAATGCACATCTTGATGGAAAGATCTCACAGTCTCAAGAAAGGAGAAAGGGGGATGACTGGTGTTCTGTTACGGGCCGTCTGGTTTGAGGGTTTCTCCACACGAGGAGCCGAACGCGCTGGAGATGCCTGCAGAGTTCGGCATGGAATCA
This sequence comes from Botia almorhae, assembly GCA_036877575.1. NCBI lineage: Eukaryota > Metazoa > Chordata > Actinopteri > Cypriniformes > Botiidae > Botia > Botia almorhae. Next base: position 67 of record JAZGTJ010019859.1, on the reverse strand, counting down.
ACCTCCACCTGCGGCTCCACAGGAGTCAGAGTAATTTCTACTTCTCCTCGGTCCTCTAATAGTGTCG
>JAZGTJ010019858.1:0-10689 GCA_036877575.1 Botia almorhae | reverse complement strand
AAAATTGTTAGCTGGGGTAGGAACTTGTGCTGTTTCACTCCAGCAGGTACTGCCTGTCAGAACACATCGATGTCTACTAATTGGGTCATTTTGATATGAGGACGGCATGCCAGCGTACTGATGGGGGAGTGATCGAGAAGCCAGAAGCCCGTGAGGGCCGCTCTGGCGGGCAATCAAAGCAGACAAACGCTGCCGCCCGCAGACAACTGGCACAGGCTGGGCACTGCCAGGCACACGAGTATCTACACAGGCCTCGCAAACCCTGCTACAGTCTGAGGAACGCAATCTGTAACATGGGCATTTCTGAGCTTTTTCTAAAGAAGAGACTTAATCCACATGCAAAGTATGAAATCGGAGGTTTTGTACCAGTTTCCCCTCGCTAGACTTCCTACCAAACAGATTCTCTATTTTTAACCGTTCCAACGTCTCCAATCGCCCCAGGAATGACCGACTCTTCAGGGTGTGAAGGCGGACAAGTAACTAATCTGTACTCATTGCTTGCTTTGACAAGATTTCTCTCTTCTGGTTTTGGATGCGTGTACGTGTGCGCTGGAGTTTATGTGAGTGATGTCAGAAAGGAAAGGAAGAAAGCCGCAGGAAATTCACGCTGTCATGCACTCGGCGTACCTCCGTCCTTCTTGCCATGTTAAAAAAAATCACTGAAAACATGTTCAACCAATATGATATATTGTGTGTTAGCATTCACACAATATGTACACATATGTAAATATAATTATGTCCCAGCGGTAGAAATTTCCTGAAAATGACTTTTTCCAACTTTTTACAATGCTCCTGTCATTTCTTTTAATGCTCCTTTATGTTTCTATACGGTAAATACATTTTGACCATTTTATCCTTGAGATATTAAAATTCGCATTACATTAAAATTCACGTTACATTTTATATAGTTTTAAAAATACAATATTTTAAAAATACAATATCCATTGCAAAAAATATTAAAAATATTCCATTTAAAAAAATGTCAAAATTCTGCTTTGATGTACTTATGAATTATGTTGCCGTAAAAATTACATTACATTTTTACATTGCGCTAAAAATTTACGGTAAACATTGTGTTTTATGGGAAGTATATTTTCTATGAATTCATAAGAGCCCATTAAAGAAACACAAATCGCACGCAGCTGCACCATCACATATAATCAGCTGTGTGTTTATTTGTACCTTTCACATATTTCATTAAAAACTACCTCATGTTGAGGAGTCGAGCCTTTTTCAAATTACGTTATTAGTTTAAGATTTCATGCTATTTTATTGTTTCAATTAACAGCGTTTTTAAGTGTCATCCGTGTGAAAAGCCTGTCTGACATCTGGTAACACTTTAATTCTACTAACTTTATTTTTTGCAAGACTTTTGGCATCAACACATTGTAATGTGAGACGAATTTTTTTAGATTAGTTGGATCTTTATATTTCCCATCAGGGTCTTATTTAAGCAATAATGAGATTAAGGTTCCTCGCTGCGTATCTGACAGGCTAGGGCTGTTTATTTATTTGTTTGCATGGCGCCTCTCTCACAATCTGTCTTCAGCACCATAGTGAAGCAGTTCCAGTTGGGTAATAACTGTGGGGCAGACTCCCACACCTCCAGAAAGAGCCTTACCTTTCTCTCTCTCTCTCTCTCTCTGTCTCTCTCACTCTCACACACACACACATATCTGTGTGAGAGTCCAGCAGAACTTGAAGCCCCTTTCTCCAGACCTCAGGAAACCTCTTACTGGCCAGCAGAGCAGAAGACAAAGGACATCTTCTCAAGATGAATCACGCCTCAACCTCATGCATAAATCATGAGATCCAGAGGAATCTTTAGGAGAGAGAAAGACAGAGGGAGAAAGAGAGAGAGACAGACAGAGAGAAAACGAGAGAGCGAGAGAACCCAGAGGATATTTTGCCTCTCCAATTCACCCACGCTGTTTTGGGCGAGTTAAATCCACTCATATATATTGAGGGGGTACGAAAAGGGAAATGGAACAAATAAACACGCGCAAAGGAAAGTGGCTCTGAAAGAACCCCCAAAAGTGTGTGAGTGCGTTTGTGCTTTTGCTTCCATGTGTGCACGTAAGTGCATGTGTGTGTCCACACACAAACAAGTGTGGGGGGGGCGTAAATGTATAGGATATAGCAGCCCTTTGTGTTTGGAGAGCCAAAGAGAAGGCAGCAGCACTGGGAGAAAAGCACCTGTTCAAAGGGACCTAAAAAAGCCAGTGGAGTTCTCAATAGTCTCCATCAGGCCTGCTGAGATGCTGACTGAACTGCCCGGAGGATCTCGGAGAGCTCTCTCACCTCTTTCATCACTTCCACCCCACGCACTGTCGTCTCCAGCAGACCTGCACATAAAATGCACCAGCAAGACGGTGAGGTGACCACAAAGAGCTTGTGCTGGTAAATCCACAGTGGAAGGACTGAAATTGCTGTTACAGTAACTAAGCTGAAATTTGTTTGAGAAAAGTTATCTGAAACAAACATTTAGCCTAAACATTTACATTTGTGGGTGGTTGTCAGGGTGTTGCTATGCATTTCAAGGGTATTCTGAGTGGTCGGCAAAAAAATTAAACCCACCCACAAGTCTTTTTGATATTCTAATTTTAGTCCAAACTGCATTAATGAAAGTCTATGGGATTTTCCACCTGTTTTATCTTTAAAAATAAATAAATACAATAAATAAATAAAAGTAAACGCACACCTCTATGCACAAACGCACAAAATAAATAACGTGTACCTGTACATATTTGATATATTATTTACTCATCCATTACAATTAGTGTGGGACTAAGTATGCAGCTAACAAATGTATGTAAGAATGTTTCCATAGTAAGTAACAAAAATGTTAAAAATTATAATTTTTGAAAGTATATTGTAACATTTAAAACATATAAATTTTTTAGATGTTGTGTTAACATTGTTGTTTGGTTATAAAAATGATATATTCTAAGTTTTGTAGCTCATTTTTAAAATGTACTGACAACTTAAGAATGACATTTTTAATATGTGATATCTAACTATCAAAGTTTAATCTTAAAATAAGACATTTAATACAAGCACTACTAATTAGGATGTTTATTGGATAGACAGATGCTTCAGTTAATATGATTGATGGCTCCTTCCACTATTGTAAACGCAAATTCACCTTATTGGTCCCTGTGTGATGGATATTGCCCAAGCTTAGCACTTGTACAGACACTAAATATATAATTCTTTGTCTGTAATGTCTTGTAGTTTGTGTTCATGTTGTCATGAATCTGAAAGAAAGAAAGAAAGAAAGAAAGAAAGAAAGAAAGAAAAGAAAGGACAAAACAATGAGAGAAAGAAACCTTCACTATTTCCCAAAGTCTTGCATCATCACACAGTGTTTCCACACAATCAAGACCTTCAAATCAAATCTTCAAACGCACCTCTTGCTACAGAAACAAATATCACCCCTTATTTTATGAGACATTACTGTGTGAACATCTCAAAATGTCATTATGACGGAATGAATATGCCCGCGACATCACCTATTACTTTGTTTCACTATTCATTACATGACACCAAAGTTCTTTGTTTTAGAAGAGAAGGCTCGATTCCGAAGTTGCTAATTGCACTGTCACTGTGCCATCAGTGTGTTCCCACTCCATTGGAAATAAAGCAAGTCCCCTGAGGGACCCTCATAATAGGAAATGTGATGCCATCACCCCGGGCCCTAAAGTGACAGTGTGTATGGATGTCAACGCGAGTTTGGTGTGAGGTGTCTGAGTGGGAGTACAGTTCACAGCGGTCGATGACATCAACCCATCATCACCATCACTATCTTTACAGTTCACAGCCTTTCGTGTAGCGCGAGTGTCTGTGATGAGCGAAATCATCGCGCTCCATCCGTTAAATCAGACTATCACACGCTCCTGCCCAGCCTGGAGACAACTGCAGGAAACAACTCGGCTCACAGGAAATGTTCTCTGAACGCTGGCTAACGTCCTCTAAAGGGTTCACTCAAAATAATCACAAACGTTCTTGCAGTAACGTAAGTAGAACATTTTGGACATTAAATATGATGTATATTTTAAAAAAGTTATTGTAAAGTTGTTGGGGGAATTGCATTACAGAATGAAAAAGTTTAAATAACGTTCCTTAAACCAAGCAATAATGGTAATGCAACATCTGAATGCTCCTAGAACTTCTGAAATAACATTTAAACATTTTTGTTACATAATGGAAATGTTACGGAAACATTATTACAACCCACAATTGTTAGCTGTTCCTGTTAAAGAAAGGTCCCTGTTAGCTGGGGATGAACCTCCAGCAGCTGGGCTGTGAGGAATGAAGGAACAGAAGTGGAGGGCAGGATGGGACTGAAAGGGGGGGGGGCAATAAGAACTCAAGCCCTGCAGACATGCTGGCAGTAAGAGATTCTGTGGGTAATCAGTGCCAGAGCCGTCAAATTTAGCAACCAGTTCTGTTTCACGAAGCCCAGTGGAGCCATACAGAGAATCTGCTTTATTAAGACTCATTTGTCCTCTAATAAGCCACAGTGTTGGAGGGTAATAAACCACCACAAACACATATGACCACCATCATCACTACCAGCATCAGCGAGGCAGTGTGCATCCCTGTGCAGGTTTATTTTGATTTGGCAGCTCACACGACAGACTGCAGGGCAACTCAAGTCAGGGCCAGAAGGCCAGAGGCCAGTCCAAAGTTTAGCTACAACCCTAATCAAACACACCTGCTTGTAATTTGAAAGTAATTCTAAAGACCCTAATTAGCTGGTTGTGTTTGATTATGACATATAATTTAAGAAAGAAAGAAAGGACCTGAGCAACAGGCAGACAGAGGTCAGTAACAGGGAGCTATAGCCAAAGAAAGAAAGAAAGAAAGAAGGAAAGAAAGAAAGAAAGAAAGAAAGTAATTCTAAAGGTCCTAATTAGCTGGTTGTGTTTGATTATGACATATAATTTAAGAAAGAAAGAAAGAAAGGACCTGAGAAACAGGCAGACAGAGGTCAGTAACAGGGAGCTATAGCCAAAGAAAGAAAGAAAGAGAGAAAGAGAGAAAGAAAGAAAGAGAGAAAGAAAGAGAGAAAGAAAGAGAGAAAGAAAGAAAGAGAGAAAGAAAGAAAGAGAGAAAGAAAGAGAGAAAGAAAGAAAGAAGGAAAGAGAGAAAGAAAGAAAGAAAGAAAGAAAAAAGTAATTCTAAAGGTCCTAATTAGCTGGTTGTGTTTGATTATGACATATAATAAACCTCTGGCTCTCAGTTACTGTATACTGTATCTGTGTAACAGGAGCTAAATATGTGTCAAACAAGTATACAAAATGTAAAGCTGCCTGGGTAAGAAAAGATTAGGATTCACGTAGCATAAAAAATGCCCAGACATTCATTGTTGATCAATCTATTAACCTACAGCAACAACAATGGGCATTTAAAACCACAGAGATTCATACTTTACATCAGAAGGCTGATAGCGGTTTCCACGTTCACAGTTCAGTCCTATTATTACATCAGTATGTCCAATGTCAACACAACAGTGTAGGAGTAATGTGATGATATTAGGATGGTAAGGCAGTAAACACTATTTTAGGCAGGGACATATTTCTGTAGGTAAGTTCATCTGACAAAGAAAAACTTACTGGTGCTGAGGATCTAATCTGCTCCTGTTTCAATATGAAGAGGAAGAACAAGAGGGAGGAAGAACAACTGAAATGAGACCAAAAGCAAAAATACATCCCCCAAGGGCCTTTTTTTTACAGTTAAATGAAATAATTAGACTCAACTCCCCCGTTGAGGCACTTTTTAAAAAATTAATTTTCAGGGAAATAATTAGTTTTTTGTAATTATGTGTGTGTCTTGCATCTTTAATCTTTAATCATTCGGGGTAGCCCCCTTCGGGCACAAAGGTGCCGCGTCTCACCTCTTTATGGAACACTGGTAGTTCTACCATAAGTTCATATGAAGTGCCAACAATGGATCTGTATTTTGAGGGGAGGGGGTGAGGAATGCATACCAATGCTGGAGATGACCAAGCATCAATTATCTGTGCTCCAGGATGCTTTTGCTTAATTGGGCCACGAGGATCAGAGGAAGTCCCTTTTGTGGAAAGAGAAACATTAATTGTAAACAACCATCTCCTAATATTGACGAATCAAAACTCTCAACAGATCAAAAGAAACAACAATCTCTTGTAGACTTGTGGTCCAATGCAAATGTATATGGCAAATAAGGGTCAGAAGCAACAAAGGATACATAAGAGAAAACTAAATCAATAACATATTCTAAGTGAAAATATATTTCAGTATATGTGTGTGTGTGTGTATACAAAAGAAAGAGGTAAACAATTCCAAGCAAATAAAATGTGTCTAGCTACCGCCATTAAGTTCAAGCGCAACAAAGCGAAACGTTTTTTGTGGCACAAATCTAAACCATGTTTCAGTTCTTAGTGGTGGCCATATTGTGCCTGAGTAGCTTTTTGTTTACATGTTGGAAAATCCCCCTCACATAAATAAACCACGCTTAAACAAGACGCAGCATTAGCGGTTAAGCCCTCAGATTTAATGTGAGAACTCCATCAGCGGTTTAGTTTATGCTTGGCCACAACATCTAGCGCGAAACGCCTTTCCTCAGAGCTCCAGGCTCTCAGGCTCTTGTATTAATTGAGCTAGTAATTGAACAGTTGTCTTCATTAGTTCTGGTCCAATGCACACGAGTCTTGGTTTTCGGGATTACCAGCGATGTGTTTGCGCGAGGACGAGGGGGTTGAAGCCCTGAGGTGGATTTAGAGAGCGGTCTGAGCTGCTGGATGAGAGGAAATGAGAGATGACCTGTGTTCTCACCATGGCAACCAGAGCTGTCCTAACAAAAAATACATGAGATCAGACAGAAATAAAAAAATCTGTTAATAATCAGGATATAATTAATCATCAAAGACCACAAAATATTTACATTTATGAATTTGACAGACACTTTTATCCAGAACAACTTACAGTGCCTTCAAAGAATACATTTTATGTGTGGTCCCTGAGTATGTGTGGTCCCTGAGAATCGAACCCACAACCTTTGCGCTGCTAACGCAATGCCATACCGATTGAGCTTCAGGAACAGAAGATTTATTTCTTTTGATATTTTAGTGTGATCAAATTATTTAAACTTTCCTCTAAACATTTATATTGGATGTATTGTTTGTGTCTCATTTGCAATGCAATACTGTTTGACTAAATATTCAAATCAGAAGAACATGATTTGTTAGTTATATATGGGGTCATGAGAACTTCAGAACCTAAAGAATGAGTCATCAGCCTAAAATAAGGTTAGGAACCTCTAATGTAGAAGATTCTTAAAGCATTACTAAGAGCTTTGTGCCATCTTGTTCAAGAAGAGAAAGAGGAACATAAATAAACTAGAGAGAAACAAGCAGAAGCTTCTGGAAACCGACGTGCTTGAGGTCAAGCAGAACAGAGGGGAAGATAAAACTAAATTAACAGTGGGGTCTCCGACCCCCTTTTGAACAGTTTTAAGTGGTTTGCAAAAGCAGCAAATTCTCACAAGATGAATAAAGAGCTGGTGTCTGACCTCATCTCAAAGCCTGAAGATGTTTATTGACAAAAAAAGAGCGAAGGAGAGAGAGAGGAAGTGGATGAAAAATTATTCTTTGACTTCTGAAGAGACATCTTCATCCCCTTTTAAGATGCATTTTAACACCAGACGCAATTTGCATCCCACTCTGCCAACCAATTATCATGGCACGCGATGTGGAGAGGCAACAGCTCCAGAACTGTCTGAGAACGAAAACAAAATACACCGAATAAAAAAATAATAAATAAATAGCTACACTTCAGGCTTCAGGAAGAGCAGGTTAGCCCGCTTCCCGATTTAACAGCGGATTTAGGACGCGGTTCTCTTTCCAGAGCAGCTTGTAGTGAAATAATTATGCCTAAGTGCCTTCAGAGTCCCGGCGAAAATGAAAATCGGCGGTGTCCGCAGTTAAATAATGTTAATGACTGGAAAAATGCGAGGCACTTTGCGACGCATGTCACGAGCGTAGCACATTGTTGGCTTAAAACAACCAACTTCACGCAATATGGAGGGTTTTGACAGGGGGTTGGCTGGGGGTGAAGATCAAGCCACGCTTTAAATATCATACGCAGCGTGTGGCAGACACCTCACACCTGTTTGCGAGGAGTTGAGACACCTTCCTTTTCTCGTTGATGCGGATTCAACGATTTCCTGGTAGCTAACAGCTTTTCAATATGGGAAGCGGCTGCACCAAACTGGAACAAACAACGGCAGAAAGCATTAAAAAGGAATATATTATGAATATTCAGCGAGGAGGAAAAACTGGATCCCTCATTTTCACCTTCCCTTCGTTCTTCACATTGCAGCTTTTTCTTAACTGCATAATTAATGAGCAAAAAAAAGGAGTGTGAATTTGTTTGTGTTGCCAAATAAAAAATGGTGGAAAGATGTGTTTTTTTTTTAGTTTCTCTTTTTATTTAGCACTCTTTTGTGAAAACAATGGTAATATAGAAATAGTAGTGTATCTTGTTGAACGCCTTTGCATTTTGGACTGTTATCGATTAAATTTAGTCATGTTGCCTATCTGAACGGACACACGCAAGACACTAGCGTCACAAGAGTAAACGTCATTAAAAAAAACAAACAGTACAAGCTAATAGCTAAACATTAATATGCACATTAATATGCACTGAAAATCTGTTTTTTAATCTACAAAGACCAGCCTGTTTACAAACATGCTCTCACCACCCCAGTCAACACATACACATTTGCTTCGCTAAATAATGACGCATCACAGACTATTGTTTCAATATAGCTATTTTAAGTGAATTACTATAAACTAGTCCTAACTTAAACCATAACTCAACCCTCAGAAAGATTTATCCGAATTAGAACATTTATAGAATTAAAAACAATGTATTTCGTTTACAATTTTTGTATTTTGTTTTTTTCCTGAATAAAGACATCTCTGGTATCCCCACAGGGACATTTTGACAGATTTAGCTCACTTTTGGGGACAATTTTGTCCCTGAACCATAGCGCTAAGCAGGCACATACACACACACACATTCAGAGCACAGCTATCTTCTGCACACACTCTTCTGGAGCAGACGCAGGTCTGTGAGCAGATGCAAGCAGAAAACTCCCGGCATCACAATACACATTTGTTTCTCTGACATCAATTGTTTCTCCTGTAATTTCCTCGACCTCTCGGTGGAATTTTTATCTCAGAGGGCGTGATGAGCTTTCAAAATGCCCCCATGAAGACAACCGGGCATAAAAAAATAAGAAGAAAAAGTAAGAAAAACCAAGTAGCTGTATATTTGCTTGCAAAAGGAGGTGTATTTTTTTCCATCCCCTCCAAAGGTACACAGATACCCCCAGGATTAGATTAACTGGCCCAGAATCAGATGTCAGAATTTGATACATACATACATGTGGAGGGGAAGCTAGACAAATTCATGCATTTGTGATTCATCCTGCTTCGCTGTACAGAGAGGTAAGAGGGGACGTTAGATGCGGCTTGGCTGCAGGCAGGAAGAGAATGCAGCAGGTATGTGAAATAGACAGGAGAGGCTAATCACATAACCGTAGCCCAAAGACACAAACTTCCCCAAAGTTCTGTAGCTCCATTATACTCCGTTACGCCCTTAATTTCTATGGCCACACGACAGAATCACCCCTCTCAATAGCAGACCTCTGCCCATACATCTCTCACCTCTGTTACAACTCAAGAGAATGAGTTTCTGCTCTCGAGCCAACAGCTTCTTTAAAAACACGTTTTGTCATTTTGTGCCTAGAAATGAATCTTCCTGTCAGTAATATAAGGCAGGTGATGTACTTACATTTAAATGGCCGGCAACAGAGTCTAAACTGAACTTTTGCAGCGTCTGCCAATATAAGCGGGTAAACATTTGTTAAACATGAATATTTTTAACAGCTATAGAATTGTATTTTATTTATTTACTGTATTTGTGTCACCAAATGATGTCATGGTAAAATTTGTGTAAAAGAAACAAAAGATAAGTTGTTGCATCCCAGGTAACAGGGAACATTCTCAGTTCTCTCAAAGTTCTCTCAAAGTTCTTAAAACATTCTTGTAGTAATGTTAGTAGAACATTTTCTAACGTAAATTGTAAATGAAATGTTTTAAAATATTATAGAATTAACAAAATGTTTGAATAATTTCCTTATAGCCCAGCAATAATGTTAAAACAACATCTAAAAAAAACTAGATGCTTTAAATGTTAACATTTTTGTTACTTAATGGAAACATTCAGGAAATGTTCTTACAACCTTAAATTGTTAACTGGGATCAGTAATGGTCAGATTATCAATCTTACAATTGAATGTATGCCATATATTAGGTGAATTGGTGAACACTTTCTATAAGATCTTATTAAATGTATTAACCAACTGTCATTTAATTTACTCTCCAAAGCCAATTTTCAAATTAAATTTTGGACCCAGGCTGTTAAATTTGCTAAATCTTTCACTTCTTATCATTATGTCTATTGGTGTCCTTTCTTTCCTTGTCAAATGTGCTTTGCATTTCCAGCATTTGAAAGCCTTTAGGAGCAAGCATTTCGAGTAATGCCCCAGCACTAACCCCGCTGGCTGCCTGTTTTCCATCCTCCCTGCCTCTCTCTGCTGGGTAACTGCTGACCGTGCTCTCTTTGTAAATATCTTTGA
>JAZGTJ010019857.1:0-10690 GCA_036877575.1 Botia almorhae | reverse complement strand
CCTCCCATTCGGTCAAGCTGCAGTGAACTTCACACCAAATAACTTCTTGAAACTTGCTCAGCCATGGAATGTTTGGATTGCCCTCTCAGTAATTAGCCATTAATAAATAATAACTCTGTCTTTAATCATGTTCCCAGAGAGCAAAACATATTACTTCTCCTTTAGTATGGAGCAAGACCTGACTGCTCTTTTACTCCATATAAGGAAGAGTAATTGATCTGCATTAGTTGCCTCAGAAACATATTTAAACTCCTTCCTAAGGGCTCTTAATCGTTACGAAGTGTGTGTGCTTGTTGCCAGGTAAAGGTGAATAAAAAAAACCTTAAAACACGCCTCTGTGCTTGACTGTAAAGATTATATTGCGTTCCATATTTTTGTTTGTGCTTAAATGTTTGAAATACATTTCATGTGAATTCTGGGTCTAAATGCTTTCCAGCATTCCCTGGGTTTGTAAGTGAAATTCATTTGCATTTTGAAACACTGTTCAAGTCAGCCATCGATTACCTTTCAGTTTCACAATGTGAAATCTTTTAGTGAGTCGCGCAGCCCCGCTCCCTCACCCAACGCTGTGTCTGAGGCTGACCCGCGTCGGCCCTGCGTTAAGCTCTCCGTGCTGTGAGGCAATTCTGTCCACAGGGTCCGCATGATTGGTAGCGAGCCCTTATTTTCTAACTGTCGATCCCAGGGGTAACCCTCCAGATGCAAAACCACCACAAGACGGATCTGCTGTCAGGCCTTACTGTAGAAATCAGGCAATCAATGTCAGGTAGCTCCGCCAGGCCCTGTATGAACCTAATTCTACTCATCGATGCTAAATGGAGAAAACCCAGTGGCTCATCAATCATCAATTCAGGGAGCACTGGCTGGTTAATAGTCTGCTCTTTACTCAAAGAATACTCGCTGTTATTATCAGGGAGAGCGCGTGAAGGTCTCCTCCCTGACCGCACAACGTTAAGAAGGCGCGGGGAGGAGACGCGGGACAATGGCGTCACGAGTTTGATTGCCGTATCCTTTTTCTCATTCGTCAAGCTCCGTTCCATTTCCCAGAAGGCTCCTGTCAGCTAGCACTGTTCCAAATTGAAGCTTGCAGCTTGATCGATTGTCTTTTCTCCTCCCCATCCTAATCCATTTGATTTGCCTGTTGAATGGGAGACTACATGATTGCATGCAGTTGAGTGGTCAATATCTCTTGAATCAAAGAGGAATATCCACTTAATTCTTCCTCTCTGTCATGCAGCACTGAATGAAATACTCACCCTTGTTTAGTATTATGTGCCATTTGTATCTCTCAAAGATTAAAGCATAAAATAACATGATCTTCATTTGCTTTTAGGTTTCAAGTGCACATGGTTCAATTCCAGGAAAATCGGAACTGCTCAAATCAGGGAGCCCCAAGTCGACACTAAAGCACATATGGACAGAAAGCAGTAAGGACTTGTCCATCAGTCGGCTTCTATCACAGACTCTGCACGGGAAGGAGAACGCAACAGCCCTGGGCCTGCACTATGATACTCCAGAGCCTTACTCCGAGCAGGACCTGTGGGACTGGCTGAGGAACACCACTGACTTGCAGGACTCCAGACCTAGAGCCAAACGACGGCCGATGGTCAAGACTGGCAAGTTCAAGAAAATGTTTGGCTGGGGAGATTTCCACTCCAACATTAAAACGGTCAAGCTCAATCTACTGATCACTGGAAAGATCGTCGACCACGGCAACGGAACCTTCAGCGTCTACTTCCGCCATAACTCGACGGGCCAGGGCAACGTGTCCGTCAGTCTGGTCCCGCCCACCAAAATCGTAGAGTTTGATTTGACGGCGCAACAGTCTGTCATCGATGCCAAGGATTCCAAGTCCTTCAACTGCCGTATCGAATACGAGAAGGTAGAGAGGGGCTCCAAGAACACGCTCTGCAACTTTGACCCATCCAAGACATGTTACCAGGAGCAGACGCAGAGCCACGTCTCCTGGCTCTGCTCGAAGCCCTTCAAAGTTATTTGCATTTACATCTCCTTCTATAGCACCGACTACAAGCTAGTGCAGAAAGTCTGTCCAGATTATAACTACCACAGCGATACTCCTTATTTCCCCTCTGGCTGATGGTCGCTGCTGATGCCCCCATGAGGACAACCAGAAGCAAAGGATGGCGCTCTCTCCCCATCCACGACAAAAACACAATCCCTGCACTGTTCTTACCACGCTCATATGGCCCTGATCATATCAAATAAACTTGGAACAAAAAATTATTTTTTGCACAATATCACACCAATTTTGAGGGCATAATGTCTCTTCTGTATGATTTAATTTATGGCACTATTATCATTATGAATTTATTTTAATTATATTTATTTTATTGTTTATGTGTGTCCATAGTTTTAGGTTGTTGTTTTATCACTGGGCTGTTGCGTATATAACCGTATAAACCCAAGGTTGACGGGGTAGCTGATTTGACATTTTATCCTGTAGTTTTTAGTTCTACTTTAAATTGTCTTAGTGCAAGTGCTTGATTTCTCAGAATATATGTTGAATTAGTTCATTTGTATAAGTAATGTGTTTCTTAGAACTGCCAAGAGGCCACGAAAGTGTAGATATGACTTTCTTTGTTTAGACAGTGGTGCGCCTCAAGGTTACAGGAGAATTATTTGCAGTCAGAATTTTAATGTTTCCTCCGCACCAACTTTCAAACAGCCCCTGGATGCCACGCGTTCCTGAATTATTTCTCCCAGACGAAAGCCCAAGTGAGACCCAAAGATAAGGGGAAATATTTATGATGGTGAAAGTGGCCTTGTTCCACTGGCTATGAGCAGTCCTTAACTACAGGCATGTTTTCAACCTAATAAAAAATAGCCGTACTGTAATAATTCTGGATCGGTCAGCCCAAACTGTTTCCTGTAGTTTAATAAGATCCAGGAATGGCTGGTGGGCTTGCTCATTGTCACATAATACACTGTAATGTAATGAATTCTATATCTTAGAGCCTAATTTGTATGAATGGTTTGTATTGTACATAGATGATCCTGATGGAGCTGCTTCTGTATATGCCTTCATTCAATGTCTGTTTACCCAAACCCTTCTCTCTCTCTCTCTCTCTCTCTCCCATCCCATACATGCTTGTTCTTGGTTCTCGGACAAAGACACAGATGTTGCTGATGTAGATGTAAAACTCCATGAAATCCACATTCTTGTACAGGGGCTGTAAAACTGTCAGAAATATATATTAGAAGTACTTATCATCCGTATCATCATGTTTACTTTCAGGGGAACAAAGGGACGAGATGTACAAATGAATAAAATACTGAAAGTTTTATCAGGTGATTGCTTTTGTTATTGTGAGTTATTCAGAATGCGCTGTAATTGAATCTTAATGGGAAATTGTCACTTAGTACCAGGTCTTGCATTGCTAATTTTACATACAGTATGATGTCATGCATAACTATTACTAAAACTTAATCTAAGGTAATTTGTTTGTTTTTAACAAACTGTTATTTTGGTTAATTATTCATTGATTCAATTAATTGATCCTTTAAAATTAAGAGTTTGTTGTATTATAAAAATATACAGCAACTTTCAGAATTTAAAGTTGCTGTAAAACATTTGTCCATGCATCATATTGTGAGCCTGTTATAAACAGCCGGTTTCTTTTTAAGGCTAAGAGAGAAGGTGAATAAATTCTCATGAAAAATAGATTATGATTTTACGATAAACGTTGACTAATGTTATAAGTGGACCTCGGGGAAAATGATAAAAACAAAAGAAAATTATCCCTTAAAGAGATCTTGCTCATTCTCACATTTATAAAAAATTAATTTCATGCCTTCCAGAATAGCATGTTTTTTTATTACAATTAACCAGATTTATTCAATCCCAATCAGGTTTTGGGAAGTTCACTGTGAAGGAATATTTTGCATGTTAAGATGGCAGAAAATATAGAAACTGGGAATATAGTCCCATAGTGTTGGTTTCAGGGGCACAGACTGACAGCAGTTAGGATCAGCAGTGCGCTTTAAAGTGATTAAGGCCTCCGGGGGAACAATCCACTGAGTTTAACCGGCTCGCAACTTATCAGTAATTAAAGAGGGTGCTAGGTTTGTGTGTTCATTGCTTGTCCACGGGGGTTTTGCAGACAGACTCATTTTGGAGCTGTCTGAAGTTTGCCTTCAATTGTGTCATTCTAATCAGTCTACAAAATAAGGCTGTGCGCTGTTGGGGCACAGTATGTCCAAATTCACACTCAAATTGCAAGATTAAAGTTAGAGATAAAGGATTTAGCAAAAAGATTCTTTTTTTTAAATATGTAGCTGTTTATAATAAAATAAAGACAGGTTTTCCACTGATATAAAGATCCCTCTTAGTTGATCTGATTGCAACTGGTTAAACTGGCTCACAAAACGGGTGTAAATGGGGTCTAAAATGGTTTAAAATGTGTGATCCATTTAGTCAAACCTGCATTTTTTTCTCCTTGTACTGAGATTCTCCTCTCAAAATCTGATCCTGATTGGTCACACAGAGATGCATTCTGGCTGACCACTTGTGATTAGATCACTTAATATGGATCCAGTTTTCACAGGGTGTAAACAGTGTCCTAGATTTTGGATCTCATAGTAATGCCTCCTCTTAATATGATGTTTTTCAAATGATCTTTTCTAATAATTTCATCTGTTCTTAAATGCTAAACATAATCCATTATATTATGCAAAAAAAGAAAATAAATGTTCATGTTTGTTGTTTCTAGTTTTGCAACAAAATTTAAAACAGAAGGGAAAACTGTTTAATGATAATGTTCTTAATTTGTTTGGTCCATTTGCAGCCCCCCTCCGGTGCAGGAGTGAGAGACAGAACCACATTTTTCCCTCTGGTGGGTCAGAACACTTCGATTTCTATAACACAACCCCCGGCAGAATCATAATTAAGTGACAAAATAACTAAGCAGTGTATTTATTCAATTTTAACGCAGCCTGTTGCCTCCTTCAGCTGTTTCCTCTTCACTATCATGTGCATTTAATTCAGATGTCGCTCAATACAGATTATGTGCTAAACACCTTCATGATAAATAGCTTTAACACCTCCAGATCAGATTTAAGAGCTTTCCTTCACTGCTTAGCACATCATAGCCGTCCCAGGAGGGACAAAGCATGCCCTATAGTCAGGGAAATACTGAACAGTGCGTACTGGTCTCTTGCCCAACATTAAACCATTCCAACCGATCCCATCCCATTCCCAGCTCTGCTTTTGCCTCCACAGAATTTGTGCTTTAATCAGAGGCGGAATGGAACAGGACACTGTGTGCCTCTGGGATATTTTTCCATTAGCCATTCTGACACATGACTGACTGTGGGGGATTATTGGTTTTTGAAGACCTATTAACAGCTGTACATTTGCATTTTAATACAGTTCTCCTCCGCTACTAATGCAATTTTGGTTCGCAGCTTTGTTGCCGCCTTGTTCCTGGAGCAATTCAGGGTAACAGCAAAAAAGCCCCACGGCTTTAATCATTTTAATTGCCATGAAAAATTCGTTTTCATTAATCACTCCTGAATCTTTAATACCGTGAGAGCGAGCTCGCCATTACGGCTGCTTCTTAAAATTGTTACTCGTCGTTTCTTTAAAGTTTGCCACAGAGGTGGTCAAGTTCCCCCCTTTGAGATTTAAATGGCTGGAGGGGCATCTTAAGGATAATGCTGAAATCGGGAATCTTTCAAACTAGCTGAAATATATGGGACAAAGATCCCATATACAAAGATAAAATGTATACTTTGTAATATTGGTGTCTTAACACCGAAGACAAAGCATACTTTTTCATTTTTTAGCCTTTAAAGATAAAACATTTTTGAGCACATTTTATGACTCTCCAAACTCCTAATGATGACTCAAAATATACATTTTGTGGCTGAAAACACACTCAAGGTTCTTTACCAGAGCGCACCCCCCGCTTTCATTGTCGCACCGCGGGTCATCTGCGTGCACTGTGTGCGCATTTACAGCTTATTCAGATGTAACATTTCCTTTGATTTTTACACAAGAAGGTGAGGGAGCGGCCCGGGCTGGGTCTGTGGAGAGATGGTAACCTTTGCTAAAGCACCTCCATTATCATTTCTGCATGCTGTCTGGATTCATCTCCCTCTCCAGCAGCCAGAAGGTTAGCATGCCACATTAGGCATTATGCATGAAGGTGTCATTTGAGACACAATGCAACATTTTCCTACGTTTTCAAACACCATTGATATCTCCACCTTTTTTTTATTCAGTCAACATCCGTCTTTGGCTACATTGTACTACACCTATCAGTATAATTATGAGTGATAATTATCAAACAAAATGTCACAGAGCATAATGTTTTACACAAAAATAGGTTGTGGTGGAAGATTTGGCAGAATGTATTGTAACATCATTTTGAATTTTCTTCTTTTATATTTTACCCCAACTTTATTTCTATGTGCTTCAACAAAGTTTTGAAAAACAATCTTGCCTTACTGAAGCAAGATTTCAATCACTTGAAAAGTGCCTGGACATTGTTTTCATGGATTGCTGGTCCATTATGCAAAAATTAGCTCTGTCTCTTTACCAGATGACTGCACTTGTCTTTTCCACGGCTCATTCTCTGGATTAAAGTTAATGAAGTGGTCCAGCAGGAAAAGGCCACTTCACTCTGAACTACAGTCTGATTACAGAGAGAAATGGTAAGAGAATTGAGTGTCTTTATTTTTGCTCTGTGTCTATGTTAAACAAGATTACATAGCAGCAGATTTAGTTTAATAACCTCAGTTAAGTTGCTGCTGATTTTGCCAGTAGCGTGTAGTGTAGCTAACTATGTATTTCAAAGAGTAGCTTGACTAGCTTAACTAGTTATTTTTGGGAAACTACAGTTTTCAAATCCTTCCTCAGCACAGGTATTCATCAGTAGTGAAGGTGTATAGAAAAGACAACGTTCTCAAACACCATGTTTACACACCTTATAACCTCAAGTGTTACTTGACCTCTGTATTTACCCAGAGA
The DNA here is from genome assembly GCA_036877575.1 of Botia almorhae. Classification (NCBI taxonomy): domain Eukaryota; kingdom Metazoa; phylum Chordata; class Actinopteri; order Cypriniformes; family Botiidae; genus Botia; species Botia almorhae. The sequence goes on along the minus strand of JAZGTJ010019857.1, from coordinate 3,699 downwards.
GATCATGGTGAGTGACTGGGCCCTCTGAATTGTATAGAAAGCGTATGATGTATTATGACAGATGAAAGAGAAATGAGAGAGGAATACTGGACAGCTATTATCTTCTTCCCTCACCATGAGTAAACACAAATATGAATAAAAAACATCACTCGGCAAAGCCCTTTTGTACCTGGGCTTGTCAGGTTTGTCACTGATAAACAAAGCAAGGTGAGTCTGGCATTAAGGCATACTGGGGAGGGGTAAACAAAGAGAAAGAAAGAGGTAGAAAGAGAGAGAAAGAAAGAGACATGCAGTATAAAATAGGGAAAAAACTGTTTGGATTTATGGAGTACCATCCTATACCACCCTTAATAAGATTAATGTAGCCCCCAGCCATGTTGTTCCGCCTGGCAGAGGATCAATCGAAAAAGGCAAGAGCATATTAAAAGGATTATAGATTAGCAATTAGATGTCTTTTGACTGGGGGAAAAAGATACTCAATGAGGTAAAATATGGCTATATATTTTTCACCTTAGTCTAAATCAGCAGTTCAGAGGTATGGTGGGTAATACTAAAGGAGAATCTGTGAAAATAGAGATAGAGGATTAGATGAGGGGCAGGCCATGATTCTCTACCTATGATCAGATGGAGACTTCCGACAAGTGAGAGGAAATGACAAGCATGGCTTTGTCAGGTGGTCTGATTGTCATCGGTGATCTGCAGCAGTCTTGGAATGACGTTCCAATCATTAGTATGATTCAGATTCACTGGATCACTGCCAGACTGAAGAATCACATCATTTACAGCCAGTATGAACTTCTTAATAATCTCCCTCTCACATTATATTACTCACTACAAGAGAAAACATCTATTTCTTTACATACCTTCATGCGTTTGCATACCTCTGTGTTAAATGTGATTATTTTCAGTGTGACTGACGATCACAGCCGATCGGGGAGGGCCTGTCAATCATTTCACTAGAATGACACATGATGGACTTTCTTATGCTGAAACACATCCAGCAACTTATTCTGGGTTGTTTTGACTTTTCCTCCAACAGTTGATTTCACAGAATACTGCTGTAGACAACTAGTGAGGTGGGAAGTAGACCGTGTCCAATGTATATTGATTTACGGCCTATACCCCATTCTGTTTTAGTAGTGGTGTAGAATGCAGTGCGCAAGTATGTCCACTAACAAATAGACTACTTCATTGGTTGTGACAGCTCCATTGGGCTTGATGGACAGGAACGAATTTCTCCATCATACGCAAATAAAAACAAAAAATACGCTGTTGCTTATTAGATCCAGGTGTTGAGCAAACCCTGTACATGCTAATATTCCATGTGTTCTGGCTTCTGACCAGTTCACTTAATAAGATTCAATTAAAGATAAATGGATTTGTTGGCTCCCTAATTTGAATTATAGTGCTACAAAGAGAGCCACAGCAACAATCTGAACAATCTCTGGCTGTGCAACAGTAGATGATGTATTTTGTTTGGGTTGAATAGTGATGACATAATTAGACACAATGTAATTAGTGTTCCTCTTTAAAGTCCTCTCATTGGTGAGCCTTATATTAATTAAAGATGCATAAAAAACAAATAATGACACATCTAATTAATTTAGTGCACCTTGTATGCGCAACATTACATTATATAACTCATAGCTCCGGTCCGGAATTCTGATTGGTTAAGGCAATGCTGTTTTGTGAATATAGTCATCGCTAAGCTTGACTTAACATTTAACAAATAGCCTATGTTTAAAATGACATACACTTCCAAAAGTTAAAGAATACAGTCATATCCGTGGCCTAGACAAAGTCTTATATTATTTTTTTGTTATATATGTCATAATTTATTATCATTATTAATATCACTTTTTTACAACGTACTTACTATTGATAATACAAGTTTTTAAAGACATGGTTTCTTCATAACTATGGGTTAGTAAACTGGCCAATCAAAATTAGTTTTCAAATGACGTAACGACATTTGCTTCAATCCAAAACGCGGCTGAAAAGGGAGGCAAGATAAAATATGCATGTTGTCACCAACACGTTTGATTGTTAAATTGAATTTTTGTACTTTAAATTTGTTCATTAAAAAATGAAATTTGCACTCTTCCCCATTAATAACCAATCGTTATCAGAGGTGAACTCTCAAGCCAATTAGCTTTCGGCATCACTGTTCTGCGTCATTAAACCTGCTTGTGCCAGCAGGTGAAGAGAGAATTATTCAAAATGTCAATGAAATTATTTTAAAGATCTCAAAACGAGTAAAAACAAGGGACATACATGTGTATGTTTGCCACGACAGAGTTTACGATGGATTATACTGTCGGTGAGTAGATTTTTTGGGGCTATCCATTCATTAGTTGTACATAATGGCAGTGCGTGATTTGTTCCGTTCGTTTATATTGACAGGTTTGTGTTGACAGGTTTGTGTTGACAATGATTATGTTTAATAATCAAGATAGGGTCGCTATTTTACATCCCATATACGCTTGATAAACACTCAAATGTACAACATAAATTGTTATTGTATGTACAGTATCATATACACCACTATACAAACTGACATATTTACAAATCGTCACACGGCTGGTAGGAATTGAAACGTTTGCAATGTTATCACTTGGCTTATAATAACGGTCTTATTTATCGGTAAAAGAGCGAGAAACGTTGTCTGTGAAAGATGTATGTATTTTGATGAATGCGAATGTATTTAATAATGAATTCCAGTAAAGTAATTTGTATTTCTGTGATGAATTTAATATCATATCAAAGTAAAACACTGATCTAATGGGAATATAATATGAACATTTAAAGGATTCTGTCAACATTTGTTTGTAAAACACAGTTAGTATAGGCAGCTCAGACGATAGTGTAAGTGCTATTTTTCTTTGAATGGCCAGCTTCATCAGTGAATACCAGAAAAAATCCCAGCATGCACGGCGGCTGTCAACATGGCTGTACTGGAGACCATGAGGAACTTTCTCGAGTCATCGTTATCACGTGTAAAGCCTTGTATCTAGCCCTGTCACCTGTAATTAGCATCAATAGAGAGCAGCCTGGAGTTAACACATTGTTCTGTGACAAGCCGTCAAAACGTCTCTCTCCCTCTCTCTCTATGCCTCCCTCTGTCGTTCAATGAGGGGACAGTCAACACCAAGAGATGTTTGGTAACTAATACCTCTGAGGCCAGAAATTGATATTTTGCACATTACATTCACACCTCTCACTTGCCGTTTTATTTAGAATCTATTTGATGAAAATGACCTGTCAGCCATGTCAGATAGTTACGCAAAGATTGATTTCTTTAATCTAGAAACATTCTCCACTGGATTCTGACACTTAATTGTGTCAGAGATTGATCTGCTGTAATTACCGAATCAGTACAATGAGGTTATGCGTGAAGCGAAGGATTTCCCCAAAGCTTTCAGCGGAGTGACACTATCTGCAAGGCATCTTGGGCTCTTTATTTAGTAAGTTAGGCATTTTTTCTTTTTGTTATCAGTGTACACCTGGCACAGCAACACTCCCCCTGGTGCCAACCGGGGTTAAGTGCCTTTCTAAAGGGTACATGAATATAAACTCAACTCTCCAATATATAAGTTAGTCTTACCATATTACACATAACATTGGGGTCACTAGTCTTTTACCACAAGTTGCCAAGATTTGATAACTGCAATTACAAGAAATACAACTTGTTTTAAAAAA
>JAZGTJ010019856.1:0-10690 GCA_036877575.1 Botia almorhae | reverse complement strand
AATTACATCTCTACATGACACTTGCCTCATTACTGCCTCAGCAGTAGTTTAGAGATGGGGTATGCAGGGGGTGTACAGATGGAGGGTGTGTTGTTTTGGGTTACATGGTAATGGCTGGGCGCTCTGTAGGTGAGTTATCTGCCGGAGCGAACTGAAGGAAATTTGATGTGCGAAGGCTAACAGACTTTGTGTGTCTGTACTTTGTGAGTATCAGCAAAATAATCAATACAGTACAGAGAGTATATAGATGACATGTTTAATTTATATGTTGTATAATGACTCATATACATCAAGTGCATATACAGTGTAAACTGAATGGCAAGGTATGGCGAATATATGCAGGTAAGGATTCTATAGATTAGATAGAGAATCAATAACATAGGGTACAATCTTTACAAAAGTGCTATGAAAGAACCATTTTCGGTTCCCTCAGAAAACATACAGTCAAAGGTTTATGAAAGACCCATTTCATTCCTACCGTTTAAAAAGAACCTTCATCCACCGCGTTCAGACAGACACAGTCACTCAATAGTCATTTTTATCTCACTGATTTAACTAATGTATCAGCTGAAACCATCGATCTTGCCCTCCTGCTGCTGTCAGCCACTCCTGAGGGTCAGTGTGTGACAGCCGTGTCAATCAGCAGGTGTCTGTGAAACGTACTGTGTTTATTTAAACCAACTACATTTTTGATGCGGTTTGGTTCTGTGTTGTTTAGCTTATAAAGTTGTTGCGTTCAACACAGTCTCTCCGACTGTTGTTTGTCTCGTGCATGTGCGCTTCTTTAAGTATTTCTGCTGTGGTTTGGTTCAATACAAGTCGCAGTATATACGTTTAATAATTAGGGAGAAAAGATTGTTTGGAGCAATGCAGTGTGTGTGTGTGTGTGTGTGTGTGTGTGTGTGTGTGTGTGTGTGGTCCCCGAGCATTAGACAGTGAGATTCCTTCATGAACAGAAATAGGACAGTAGCTCTGCATGACTGATGAATTAAACACCCGCTTACAATCAGCCTGTTTAAACACCACACTACAGTACCTGAGAGTCCAGCCCCTCAATATCACACACAACCTCTGGCCTCTCTCACTCCCTAAAGACAGTCAAACCTCCCATAGAGAGAGGAAGAGAGAGGAAGAGAGAGAGAGAGAGAGAGCAGGCAGCTGGGCTGCAGCAGTAATAAAGAAGGAGAATCAATAGGGCATGCAGTGGAGGCACGGGGCCGCCATCCATCATGCGTCCTCCCAAACTCCCATCATTCATCAAAGTCAATGAGGCAGCAAATAGGAAAATGACTATTTGTATCAGACACATCTGCACTCATCCACTGAGCTATTTCATTCCCATTAACCGCAGTGGTCAAATCCACCGAGGAGCGTTGTGCGGCTGTTTGTGTTGCTGCGCGTGCGGACGCGCCGCGTGCCTTCTGTGTTTGCACAGGTTTGTGCTTGGTGAGAGTTATCTGCCGGAAAACACTTTCATGGACTCTCTCTCTCTCTCTCTCTCTCTCTCTCTGTTGTTTTTGAGGGACATTTTTACGTTCGCCCAAGCAAGCTCTCAGCAACACCCCCATCGGAACCCCATCATCTTTAACGGGCTGCTGTCATTGGTGGATTTTAGTGTACGTCTTCATCTAGTTCCTCCACCCCCAAACTCTGCCGTGCGTGAGCCTTCCCTCTTTACACACGCGTTCACGTTTGTTTTCCTCCCTCTCTAAACACACACACAGTGTTTGATCACATAAATCATATAAATTTGTCTTGGTGGTTGTGTTATTCCAGGCATATCGGCACAGTATAAATTTGTAGCGTGAGGTACAGATGAAGGCTGATGGTTTGGCTGCATCATCATCATCATCATTATGATGATGGTGTAATACCGCGTGTAATGGCGGCCATCATTACAGCGAGAGCTTCATGGTGTGCGCTGGATGAGAGATGTTTCTGACTCACACATGAGTTTTCCATCTTTTAGGCCATTTTAAAAAAAAACATTGTGCCTTATTTTATATATATATATATATATATATATATAATATTTAAGGTCCTTAGGCTTAGGCTACAGAGTATTTAGCATTTGTGTGTTGACACTATTCACAGTTACTCGTTTATTAGAATGATCCTCGTATAAAGTTGGTGAACGGTCAAATGGCAGATGTCAAGAGAAACGATTCTATCTGATGACGTACGCGCGTCAAGCGCTGCTGTGTGTGCGCCATTAAAGCGTCAGAGAGTTTTGACGCGTCTGTTTCACACAGCTGAGCTGTGCGGCGTAATCTCCGTTTCTCACATCATCGTCTGCTCGCCCTGTAATAACAATAACAGAAATGAGATATTGAAAATGATTTTTAACTGCTCCCGTCATTATCATAAGAGCAATTACAGTCTTGCAGTTATGAGATAATGGAAGTGGCTTTTTACAGAGAGAGATCATTTACATGCAATTCACATATTTATACATTACGGAAAGTTTGAAGGCAATTATGAATGGTCTAGTGAATATGGAGTTACATTAATGTTTATAAATTGTTTGTTTACTTGTAAAGTGGTCATTTGTTTCAGTATTTTAAATCTATCCTTCTTTTTATTCTTTCTTTCTTACATCGTTGAAATACATTTATTGAATGGTTAACCGAACGTTTATCGAACGTTAACCATGTTAATACCGCATCAAAAACTGAACGTTCCTAAAACATTCATATAACATTTTTAACACGTTTGTTACTAAATGAAAACGTAAGGGAAACGTTCTTGCAACCTAAAATTATAAGCTGGGTATGTTCCTGTCTCCTACATAAGTATTTCAGCTGACTGAACTGTACTGATGGGTCGAGGTTATTTCAGCTATGTCCTCTCTCTCTCTCTCTCTTTGTCTTCTTGCTCTTTTTCTTCCTCTCTTTTTGGCTTTCTGCCCGCACCGCTGCGGTGCGTCTCTGGGGACCAGCAGGCAAAATCACCGGCGCTAGGAACAGATCTTTCAAATTCATATAATTCATAGGATTTGGTCACAAATGAGTGAACACAATTTTCTACCAATTTCCTCATTATGCAAATATGCAAAATATCACATTTAGGCCAATTACGGCCCCACACTGTTCCAAATCCACCAGTCCAGCCATAATTGTAGAAACTATCAAATAATTACGCGCGCTAATTGGCAATATTTGTGACAGATAAAACAAATTCTCGCGCAGATGATATTTTACTCAGGGCACCGTTGTGCGCCTCTGCGTTTCTGTCGAAGTCTAATTTATCTTACATAATGAACTGAACTGAGTACTTGTTATCGAATTTGAGCAATTCATATGTCCGTAATGTGGAATGATAAAATAAATTAGAGAGAAATTTATACAATATTTTGGTGATGTAGGCCTGCTTCGAGAGACTCCCTCCGTACAGAGGAAATCTTTCATTGTCGTGACGTTACGTGTCATCAGATCTAACTGTCGTGAAATGTGACAGAAGCGGATGAGATGCGCTTACAGAAGCCACAGTGCGTGTTTGACTGCCAAATATATCGACGGGTATCCACAGACCCGGGCGCAAAATCCCCAATCAAAAATTAACATTTCTATTTGTCATAACAGCGTTGATTTTAAGATGCGTTCAAATACATATTTGTGAAACAAAACATATTTTATTAGTGCATTATTATTATTGTTCGTTGTTGTTGCTTTGGTTGTATAGATACGCACCACATAAAACAGGTGCATGTATCTTATGTCTTATAAATAGCCTACAAATAACACTTTATTTCGTTTACTGCACCAATCAGTAATGAATGGCCTACAGGCCTGTTCGCGGCTTATGTGTGATATTTGTTTATTCAGAGAAAAAGCTTCCGGCTCTGTGTAAACATACGTGAGCTGAACCAGGACCGCATCCATGCGTGGCAGGACCGCCTATTTGTCACAAAATCTGCCATAAATAAATACTGGGCCGGGCCTGGATCTGTGATGTCTACATTTAAAAACCAGGGCTGTTTATACTCGACAGACCATCACTCATATGTGACCGTTTAACTCCATAAATCACTTCAATATAATCACTTCGATATCATTTTATTTTTATGTTGTATGTCATTTTATTGTAATGTTTGTGTTTAGTTTATTAGTATTTACTAATTTTATAGCACCGTTTATTAAGAGGTCAGTTTATTATCTGTTCAGAAGGCATTATGAAATAAAAAGGACGATTTTCAAGTCGCGCCGCCCTGTAAACGTGTCGTGATGTTTGCTGTAGTTATTATGAACTACAGCAATACTTTGATTTCAGTCCCGCATTAATATGACCGCTAACGGCTCCCGTACTGATGCTAATCGCTAGAGTCAATATTGAGGCGCAGCGGGAACCTCAGTCGGGTCAGATCTGTGCTGCAGTCCTCGCAAACCGACGAGTCATTATTTACCTCTGTTTAATGATTTGTACATACCTGTGAATCGAGACAACTGATTATATTATATTATCTGTAATGTCTCCTCTTAAGGAAACCAAAAAACAAACAAAATATTGTATAAGCCTGCATATCAGTGCCTGCATGCATGAAAATGTAAATATATAAGCTGCTCCTTATGGGAACACATTTTTGGGAGTCAAAATACATTAAATACATTAGATGTAATTCATCTTTAAAATGCCAACTCGAGAACTCTAAAGAGTAACAGTGGTTCTTGCTGAAGAACCCTCATGTAACGTAAGCACGGGCCTGTTTTTTAATATTGTACACTTTACCGTGTTGGGGTCTTTGCACGCATATTCTGAAGTACATTTGTTTTTTCTTGGGGACATGTCCCGTCTGAGAACAGCCTATTATATGTGTGTTTATAGCGTGTGGACTCTCTCTAACGCGCGGTTAAGATGCTGTTCAGGGCAGTCCTCGGTTCCCCGTCCCCTAACCGTCCACAACGTCCTTCCCTTCTCACGGGCGCATCACGTGCCAGCGGAGCGCGCGGATGAAGAAGAGGATATTAAGTGACTCTATCTAACATCCAGGACACAATGGCGGTGATTGATGGAGGACAAAGTGGGAACAGCAGGATGGGGGCGGGGGCTGTCCGCTGGGGGTCTCTGTCCGCCGTGTTTACTCACCGCGCCCTCAACAAGAGAGCCAGTGACACCCGGATGGATGAGACGCGTTTCAACGCACAGAGGTTACCGAGGCTCCTGCGCGACACGCTCCCTTCACCTAATCTTCCGTCAAAATATTTATCATTATCAGTGGGGGTGTGCTCTGTGACATTAGAAAAGCACGTATGGATAACCCCCGGAACGATTATTGATCCTCCCGGCAGCAGACTTACACAGACAGGCATGAAAGACGTGGGGTCATACGGGACAATAAGAATAAGAGCGTGGCAGCCGATATCCACCATTTCAGTCGAGTATATTAAGTAAAACAATGAACCAAAGCGCACTGCGGTGACATACACAGCCCGACGCGTGCGCAGTCAATGGCCAACTCAAGCCACGGGCGCATCAGTGGGGAAAAACCAGCACGCCTCAGAAATCAAGCAATAATATTGATATTTATACAGTTAGAATGGTATAGGTAAAATATTTTAAACGGATATTCCTTTATTGCATCACTGTAACGTAAGCTGGCAAGTTCCCTCCCCCTATACTGAAACAGATGTAAGCCTGCATTTGCATTACGCACTGGGTGTTTTCCTCCAGGACACCAGGTAGCGGTGTAATTGAGGAGATGGCAGGTCGATATTACAAATGTCTGTTATGTATCTGTCATATTTCCAACTTTATTTCTTTTGAAGTGGAGAGAGAGAAAGAGCGAGAGAGCGAAAGCTCGGCATGCACGGCAGCAGGTGCCCGCGGCCTCCAGAGCGCTAATTGACGGACAGCGTTCATACACACATCCTCACTAATTTTACATTTGCTATTCCGGAGGGGTAACCAGGCACGTCTCAGGAAATACATACTATTCTCACGTACTGCGCAGGCCATCGACGATCTTTTAAAAAATAAATTAGCAGCTTTGTTTCATAATAAGGTCTCCAAGATTCAGACTCGTTTTTGCAGCAGTTTGTGCCACGCGCGCGCGCGCACACACCAGTAATCAAAAAGAAAATTCACGTGACAGAAACAAGTGATTTTATGTTTTTGCTGTATCAATACACAATATGTCATGCAAAAAAATCGTTGTATTCTAGCGCAATTGAATTAGTACTGGGTTTATATGTGATCAATTCCGTGCTACAATACATTGTTTAGCTTTTGAAGAGTGGTTTACATTATTAAATATTAATCTGAATATTAGAGAGGGGGCTTTGTTGCAAACAAATGCAGTTTACTCACACACCGCTCTTGAAAACTCCAAAATCATCCAGTTTGCTGTAATCACAACAATTAGTGCTGAATTATCACTGGACTCTGACAGACGTTCCTTGTAACTCTCTTTTATTTCTAGGCACCGCTAATCAGCCACTCTCATTACTGACGCTGATTAAACTGCAAATTAGCCAGCAGTGGCCCGATTCAGCCTACCCGCGACTCGCTCAATATCAATTAGGTCCAGCAGCTTGTCCGCGGGTCTCTAGGCGCTTCCAACTGCTTGATAGTGCCACTTATTAGTTTGGAAAACTAGGAAAATACCAATAATCAACGAGTCAGAGAAAGAGAGTGAAAGAAAGAAAAGCGACTCTTAGGGAATTTCTTTTTATTGTCGTTAAAGAAATACCTTTAGGTTCGGGGGACACTTTTGGGAAAGAGGTCGTTCTCGGTAACCACGTCTGTCATTTCGAGACCGGCGCACGTGTGCCCCCTTATCAGTGTCAGCGGGGTAGAAAAATGTATTAGACAGGGCAATATCTGGGCTTTTTGAAGTCACTTTTAGAAATAATGAATCGCATTAACGCGTAACAAATTTGAAATCCTACATCATTAGGTCGTTCCGGTGGCAGCGAGAACGAACAGGTATTTTTTCTCTTTGTAACCTCCTGGAACTGGAGTTAATGACGGCTTCTTTTATTGATTTATTTCATTAAACAGAAATCATTTAATAAGGCCGCAGTTATTTTCTTCAGTCTCTTGTAAGTGTCCAAGCGATGCCAGCAAACCTAAGACGGCAGGAATGTAGAAGCCCAATGCTTTAGGGTTCTCATTAAGCACGTTAATTTGTGAATGAATGGCGTTAAAGCTGAATCAGAGTAAATGATTATGGCAGTGTCAGTGGCGGGTATTCAGCTGCAGGCAGGGCTGTGTGGAACTGTCAGGATTGGACTGTGTTCGTTCAACATTCTCCCCTGATCAAGAAATTAAGCTCATATCAACATATCAACACTGAATCTGTTCACACGGAGTCTGTGAGAAACTGTTATTTTAATGGCTTATACCTGACCCTTAGTGATGACTTCAGTTGAAGTTTTAATGCTAGCTATCTTAAACCATTTAGATGTTACCACGAATATTGTATTTCCAAAACAATTTCTGCAGTGTGTATATGTTTATAAAGCTAGCATTACACCCCACTCTTTGCTTCATTATTCCTCATTGTATGATTAATAACCGATTTAGCGATAGGATTATGAATCAGGCGCGTCTCAGTCTTCTACCGGACCGTAGGGCTTCGCGTGCAGTCTTTCTGGGTTACCCGGGTGACGGAGGACCGGATCCTCGCGTGGGTTCCGGTAGTGATGTCATCCATCATTCTGCGCACGTTATCTGCAGTTTGACTTGACATTTCTCCAGTCTTTAAACGTGAAGCTTATTACTGCAGTGTTGTGCAATGCCTTAGTTGTTGATTACAAATAAATATTTTACACGACTATTAATAATAATGATTATTAAAGTCAATATTAACAGGCCCCAATACTTTTAATAACTCAGATTTAAATACAATAATACATGCGTGTATTGTTATCTTAAAAAGTGAGAACTAGTTCGTTTTATTGTGTTTCTGTGTGTGTGTCTTCTACGTTTGTTTTAGATGACATCATTCTTCAATTATCTTTGAACTGCGCCAGACAAGTTGCTTCGTCTGCGCATGCGCGTCATTTCTGCTGCGTTGTTTCGCGTGTGCTAACAGGCTAATCTCTGCTGCTGGTTTCAAATATTATATTGTTTTTACCTCATTTTGAAATCTTTCAAACACCACGAGCAATGGCGGATCCAAGAATACGACAAATGAAAATCAAGACCGGTGTGGTTAAACGGTAAGAATGAAGAGATCACGTTTCTTTTGTGTGCTAGAGTCCGTAGGGTTAGGCCGCGTATTCACCGGGCCCCTGTGCGAGCACACGCCGCAGATGTGTGTGCTCATCCCGTGGAGGTTGTAAATTTAGCCCGGTGCTGTAGCGTTTTCCAATGTCATGTTTCAATGCAGGGAACATTTACATAAGTGTTGTTCTCGACAGTTTTACATGTGGATGGTGATTATGAGGACATTTAAAAATAGTTTAAAAAAAGCCAAGATGAGTGATGAATGAAGAATTAGAGACTGTGTTTAATAAATGTGTGTTGATTGTGTGTCCAGTGAAGGTAAACGCCATCAGGGCTGTTTATTTGGACAGTGACGTCTTTAGAAACGGAATTGCTTAAAAGACGCGACAGATTCTCAATGTTTGACGTAGATGTTTTATATACACGTACTAGTGTATGGTTCAATGTATATTTACATATCTGTAGCCATTACCTGTTTTGGCGATGACATGAATTATTGTTTAATAGTTTTATGGTCTTTGTCAAAATGCTGAGTCAGATAAAGTCAATTGTGGCAATTGTGTGTTGTTTTTGAGCTATATACTGTGAGTTATCACATGAGTGTCATGTTTTACATTTAGAAGACAAAACTGCAGACTTTAAAGACTCAGCATTTGTTTCCTGTGATGTCATTGATACGGGCTTGTGTACTGCGTACAGTTAACAGAAACACTAGTTGGTCGTCATTGCTTAATGACTATTAGATGTGTGTTGCAGTTGGTCATTTGTGTTCTGCGAGTGTCTTATTATGATTATAGCTCTTCCTTTCTCTCTGTTCTCCACCTGGCCTCTGCTTGCAGGGATCGACAGATTGAGATGGGTCTGTGTGATAGGGCTGCTAATGGAACAGAGGGAAGGAATCTCAGAGGGTTTGGGAAGGAGGGAGGGTTAGAAAACAATGCGCGTGCAGTTCCAGCACAAGAGACAACACTGTAATGAGTAATCTCACTAATATAAGAAGCAGACATTCAGCCTGTCAAACCCGCCTGATGTTCACACGAGGGACCAACCTGATCGTGCTGTCTGAATGCATTACTGCTGTGTTTCTTTAATCTGATGACACTGGAGTCAGCTGCTGATGTTCTGATGGAATACTCCTGTTAACACATCGTTCTTCCCTCTCAGACGTGTTTCTGCTGCGTTTCTCCTCTGTTATTGCTCTTCATGTGGACAGTCTGTATTGATTCGGGCTTTGTTTTGTCTTTAGGTTGTATAGATTTGTTCTGCCTCCTCTCTTCTCATGGGCTCAGGCCTGTGAAGTTCTCTCAGGCTTCTGGGCTGCAGGTTTTGTTCTCATCTGAATGTTGGGCCTGAACAGGCCTGTGTGGACGGCTTGATGGTCACATGGTTTACTCAAGCTTGCTTGTGTGTCTTCCTTCTCTGTAACTCTCAGTGAATTTTTAACTGTAGGTCACAATAACAAGGGTAATTATCTCTCTGTCAGAGGGTCTTTTATTGTGAAACACAAGCAGAATGAATTTCTGTCTAAATTTTATGTTGACATTTTCATGTTCAAGAAGTTGAAATCAGTTCATTTGAACACTGTATGAAAAAATGGTTTTACGGAATATGAATACAGATTAATTTATGGTATCAATCAGGTTTATTGGCAGCTTTACATTAGAAAAAAACTGTTGACTTCATCTGTCAGTCAGAAAACTGTTCCTGTGTAAGTGGTGTTTTTGGGCTAGAATGACTATGCAAATCTGGCTGTTTGTTGTAGACATTTTTAAATGCAAATGATACTGTATTGTTTATAGGTGTAAATAGTGTGGAAACAGTTGTAATATTTGTGTGCATGTTTTATCTTTTAACAGAACTCAGTGTTGTGAGTGTGTGTTAGCTGATGTTGGCGGTACAGTACTGTGTTGTAGTCACTCATTGTGGATATCCACTCTGCTCTTGACAGCCTTTCTGAGCTGTGACATGGCAGTTATCAGAGGCTGATGGCTCAGTATTTCTCAGGGTTTGGGCTAGTGTGGGTGCAGGCTGTGGTTCACCAGCTTCAAGTCAAGAATCTGTTACACTGCTGTGTCCCTGCACTCCAGAGATCTGCTGAAGTTCTCCATGAAGTGCTGAAGATCTGCCAGATGTTGCTCTCTCAGTCTCGAGTATTATACCCAATGAAGCCTTTGTTGATTTGAGGACTTACTGATGATTACGAAGAAACACAATCGAAGTAAAACGATGTAAAACATTGTGTTTTACCCAGATTCTCTCGGTTGTTATTATCAGTTTAAAGTTCTTCTTCTTTCCCTCTTGTCCCTGAAGTTCTTCTGATGGCACCTCAAGGTTCTTCAGGTTCCTCTCTTGTGGCCATTCACTGACTCTGACATCCTCAGTCTGACCATCTGTTCAAGACCTCATCTCAGTGATGTTTCTGGGTTCTCCAGCTTTCTTTCTTTCCTGTATTCACTCCTTTTTTCTTCCTCTTCTTTCTTTCTGTGATGTTCTAGTGTATGTTCTCAGGTCTGTCTCAGCAGAT
>JAZGTJ010019855.1:0-10690 GCA_036877575.1 Botia almorhae | reverse complement strand
CTATTACCATGATCTCTTAGCCATGATAACATGTAGTGGAAATGTGATATTGTGACAGGCCTGCTTGTTATCAGTATATTCATTTACGAAACAAAGATTAGTACATTTTTGTTTTGGGAATTGACTCCAGCTATATAGTCCAGACAGCTAATGGACCAGACAGTAAAAAAAAGCAGACACGTATATATGAGACATACATTAAATACTGTTATAGTATATAATGTATGTATGTATATGTGTATATATATATATATATGTATGTGTATATATTTATAATATATATACTTTACCTGTTATAAAAGGATTAAAACTGCTGAGCGAATACTGAGCAGGCAGAGCAGTAATATAGGCAAACGATGGCTGTTTTGAACATGCGTAAATATGTAGTTCTGGTTTGTTTAACATTTTATTAGTCAGTACATAACTCTTGTCTGTGTTCATTTACACTCCTGATTGTTATTCTAAAATGTGGAAAACTAATAAGGAAAAGTGGGCGTGTCCAAACTCTAACTAAACCTCTCACATGACCAGCTTTTGACCTTTTGGGACTGTGATGACTGGACAGAAAACACTGTATTGTTCTGTGTAGGAACATTGCTGAGGTCCAGTAAGCAGTTTAGAGTTGCCATGGCTTGTGCCCGTCAAACACCCTCTATATATGAATGCCTTTCATTGTCTGGCAGGCCGGAATGAAGGACAGCTGGTCACTTAATATCTTCTCAAGTCAAAATTGGTGAGTTGGGAGTGTGTTTTGAGGGTATAGCTCTCATGTGCGGGGGTGGGGGTGCCTCAGTACACGTGATGTAAAATCTTTCACCTGTTTAGGCAGAGCCTGTCACACCCGTCCGTCAACTTTCCCCTGGAGTTTGACACCCACCAGCTGACTTTCCAAACTGACACGGCCCCTTTAACACGAGTCAGCAGTTGGATGTGAATTGTGATGCCACCCATGGAATTTCTAACCATCCAAGCAGAAGCAATGAAAGGAACATTGCACGTCGTCTGCTTTGAAGATTTATTGATGATTGTGGTTCAATTAAGTGAACCACAGTGACTTGCAGTGGGTTACGTCTTAATTTTTTGTATGTGTTGAGCATTTCAGTTCATCTCTGGTGTTTGCAAGACTCATGGAGATATGCGATTCGAAACATATCTGCTTTGCTGCTGGTGTTTCAGTTCTGCACCAGCGTTTTTGACCCATAATCACCCGAGTCGTAATTACAGCATAAATAATCACTTTTGGGGCTACAGGAAAATGATGTCATCATGACAACTCCCAGACAAAATGGACCCGGGTTAAAGATGTGTTATAATGTAATGAAATGCATGTGAAATACAGGACAAGAAAAACGGGAAATTGTTTGCATAATTTCAAAAAAAGAACTTGTTGAAAAAATGAAACTGCGGCGAAGCCATAAAATTGTTTATTTTTTCCCTGACCATCTGCAGAAATCCACACCGTCGGCGTTTGACCTTTTTAACACTTCTCTTAAAAAAGTACATAAATAAAATGGAGAAACCCTACACTCCTCCTAACACTTATCAGCACTGCTGTTTAAGGCTTAGTTATTGCCTTGTTATGTTGGTTATTTGTTAACTACTTAACTGTAAAGCGACCTAAACTACTAATACTGTGGGAAGCCTATTTGATTTATGCTTCTGTCATCACTTTATCTGCCATGGCTTTCCACAGAGGTCCACGTCTCCACCCCTTGTTCGTTTCTGCTGGAGAACAGAGGAGAGGTAAGAGCGAGAGCCAGTCAGAATGACTCAGTCAGGATGGAACTAGCTGGTAACCTCAATGGCTTAAAATTACAAGCAAACAGGCAAGATTTGTTTTCTTTTCCACCATTATAAAATATTCTTGTTGTGGAGAGGGGTGGGCTCATAACTTCGCTCTAGATATCTAGGAATGTGCCCTTTATCCACCATCTTCATTAATTATGGAAAAATCCATGATACTTTCTCCCCTTCCTAGCCAACCTCCAGCTGCGTTTGGGGTCCAAAACATAGCAAGGAACTGCGGCGTGTAAAGCTTCATCTTTTGCTCAAAAACGAATCTGTGAATTGATTGTTCGATCGGTGAATCATTTATTTACATGCAACTCACGTGAAAGAAATGATTCACCAAAATGTATCCAACTACTCAAACTGCATATGAGAGACAGCAATGAAATGTAATGAAAAATATCATATCAAAATATCATTTTGTTGAGCTGCACTGCTACCTGTTGAACTGAACTAAACAGTTGAATTGTTTTGTAGTTAACAGTGTCACTGTTTTAAGTTAATTAATATCCAGAACTGACCTTCAGCTTTATCAGGGGCTGTTAACTGTTCTGGGTTCAGAGTTACACTCCCTGCTGTATTATCAGCCCTGTGTTCGAGATACTGAATACTGGAGACTTTCTGTCGTTATTCATTCTCATTTTCATGTGAAAAATCAATCTTTGTAATTGAAACTGGAGTCTGCTCATCTGTTTCCGAAGGCTGCTAATGTCTATGCGATTCAGGAAGTGCTGACAAAGTCGTTTGGACTCCTGACGCAGCTCACAAGAGTTTCTCCTCAGTATAAATAGGTGGGATGTTGGAAGGTCAAGTAAAAAGCAATTACGGGTGAATTCTTTCGAATTCTTCTCGTCTGTGTAAGCAGAGACGCCTCCCTCCTTTAGCCATTTCTCCTTCAGTGTTTTTGTAGAGGGGTGGAGAGAAATGGAGAGCATTGCCCGTGGCCCTGTCTCGCAGCCTTTCTGTGCTGTCTCTCAGGGCCGGGTTTGGAAAAAGTGAGCGCATGGTACAGGCGTGCGGTTTGCCTTATGGAGCGCCATGCATAGGGAAGGGGAGAAGGGTGGGAGCAGGAAGGCAAATCCATAAAGCTTCCAGAAGAACAATACTGTAATGGAACCTGTTGGTGGAGAAAGTAACTGAGGAAGGAGACATTGAGGAAAAGGGTCTTCGTTTTGATTATGCCATATTTATTATTCTAAAGGTCTGTTTGGAATCTATTATATTGGCATTTTAAGGTGTTTGGGGTTTGCAGACAAGCCACAGAACCTTCAGAGGTTCACTTTAAATCCTAAACTCCCCAAAGAGATAATAGACAAATACTGTATATGACATGCTTGAGAATAAAGCTGTGAGGGACAGACATAAGCCATTTCAGTGTTGTACACCTGGATGCAGGTCATCCAGCTGTTGAAACATTGCGCGTGTTTGTTCTTGGCTGACATTGAGCGAGTGTTCTGACGTAAAGTCCACACAATCTGTTTAATAGTGAACCTCAGATTATGTAAACCAGCAGCCGTTTTAGTTTCAAAAACATCACAGGTGCTTGACAACGCCGTGGTTTGAGTGTAAATGCTCAGGTTTGCAAACAAATGAAAAACAAATATGTATTATGTAAGTCGTGTCTCATATTAAGAGGTTCCGATGAAAATGACCTTTCCGCGTTGGACAAACTATGGCCAGCAAATGATGTCATGGTCTATCTGGTCGACTGGTTTAGTTTTGAATATGCCTGCATCACCTGTGTTTACTGTCAATTCTGTGTTACTGCAGTAAAATGCTCACATAAAATAAGATAGAAGAACAGGTTTATTTGGGGAAGATATTATAATATTTGGGCTAAATGCACTGCAGACTATATTGAACTTTGTGTAGCACTCATTATTATTTATTATGTTGTGATACAGTATGTCAAGTGTGGTTAGGATGCGTGTTATTGCTAGCTATTCTTAGTAACTAAATTACAATTTTGGCCTGGGGGACAATAAAACTAGTTGAAAAACTCTCGTGGACTTACAATGATGGAGGGACCCAAGTCATATGTGTGTATTAACATCTAATAAACTGGGTCCTTGACTAGGGCCACTAAACAACTACCTACCATACACCCTGAACAACTTTGCATTTCTGTCGTGTTTTGTAGTTTTTTTTTTTTTTACTGCATTTCTGTCAGCAAACATTCTTGTGTCATGACTCATGAATGACGATAAAACATTTGAATGGTGGTTTCATTCTGGTCAAAAAACATACAAATGCAACGCATTCAAATCTGATTTAGATGTGATTTGTTAAAACCGGATTCCATGTGGTTTTTGGCCGTTCACACTGCGCAAACCCAATCAGATTTGAATTGGATATGGAAAACAGGAGCGGAGCCCAATAGAGAACAAGCAGACTCCAGTGTTAGACTTTCAAAGTTGTCTTTGAAACTCTTCGGCTGCAGTCAGCAGGCTGACGGATCGGGAATGAGGTCACATCCTGGCACGACACTCGTCGACTGTTCCCACTCGCCAGTTATGTTTTCCCTTCTGCTTATTTCCCGCCATAATCCTCCCTCTCTCGGTTCTGCTGTCCGGCGTGGGCTGCTGCACTGTTTAAGTTGCTGTACATTGTCTTAATTAAAGTGCTTGCTCAGGTGTGCTGTATCTCTCCCTCTCTCTCCCTTCAGGGGACGGGCGCTGCTGTTTCAATAGCAAAACAACAGTCGTGGCAGCTGGTGCGTTCACACAATGTGTCTGTGTGTACTTCAATGCATAATCACGCGTTTGTTCGCCCGAGTGTGTTTGTGTGTCGGTGAGTGTGTGTGTGTGAGTGCGTATCTGGATTTTTCTGTGGAAGCAAGAAAGCGTTACCCATAGTTCTCTATGATCAGCATTACAGAAGCACCAAATGACAGCTGACTTTGATGTCCTGCTGGATATTAGCTGTGTTTTCGGCCTTGTTTGTTTATGCCTGTGCCGGTGACATCATGGATTTATCTAACCTTGGGAGTCTAATGCAAAAAGCTCAGGCCTCCATTTTGGAGCGGGGTTTGATCTTTAAAGATACAGATGGGGTGAAGGATGTGAGTATGATGGTGTTTTACTAGCACACTTGAGTTTGGGTGGAGAAGCTGGAGAACCTGTATGGTACACCGTGGTACTGAATGTATATTATAGACATACTGTATGACATGATATAAAACATGTCCAAAAACATGGTGATAACATACTACTGTACTTTTTAATGTAGTGCTTTGAAGTTTTGGAGTTTTACTTTACTATTTTTATATTATTTAAAGCCGATGTGTGTATGCACAACTCGGGCTGGTTGGGATGCTCAGACAAACAGCAATGTTTGTTTTTAATAGCACCACAGTGTTTTACCACACACCTTTTGGGGAATCAGCTTGGGATAGCGTAACATTAACATCAAAATGACACACTGCAGCTTTAAGTTTTCGTCGTCTTGTTCCTAACATGCGTGCGACTTAACAGTGTGCAGTGCGGTGTAAAATATTTTATCAGTGCTTCAAAATTCAACAGAGCAAACGGTCCTGAACAAACATGAAGTGGGTTTTGAATGAGCTGAACTCTCGTGAGTGATATGAAGTGGGAGGGGCAACGATGGAGTGTTGAGTAGAGTTTTGTCTCCAGGGCCTTCAAGGGCCCTGACCTTGTGCAGTGTTTATATATCAGCTCTCTCTGCTCTGCCTCTGGAGGATGTAGGTGTGATTTGTATCTCTCTCGCTCTGTTAGGCTGTGGGCAGTGACGGAATTCGGATGATGATGGAGAGCGCCCTGACCGCCAGGGACCGGGTGGGTGTGCAGGACTTTGTCCTGCTGGAGAACCACACCAGCGAGGTGGCGTTCATCGAGAACCTCCGCAAGCGCTTCAAGGAGAACCTTATTTATGTGAGAACTGTTGTTTTTTTCAGTAACACCCTTAAAGTTTAATGTTCAGAATGTATTTTTGGGTTATGGGTCCCCAGAGTAATATTATTGTTAATATTTTTATGTGCGTGCTCTCAAACAGACGTACATTGGTTCAGTGCTGGTGTCGGTGAACCCCTACAAGGAGCTGGAGATTTACACAAAGCAGCACATGGAGCGATACAGGGGTGTCAATTTCTATGAAGTCTCACCGCACATGTAAGCCAACATCCCCATTCATCATGCGCCAAAATAGAAAAACAGATTTCAATTTCAAAGAGGCTAGCAATAGCAAGCTAGCTTTGAAAGCATAAGATTCCTCCCTCTGTTCAGAGCGCTCTCTAAAGCCACGCCTCCTCCAACACATGAACAAATACATAGTTTGACAGGCAAGCTGGACATCCAATCATTGCATTCTGACCGAGTGCAATAATTGGATGAGCGTTTACGATACATGCGTCTTCCACAGAAGATATATGTTTATATAAATATACGTAGACCACTTAGTGTTTGTTATCAGAGTGTGAAGAGACTCTCAACCAGCGTAAGAGAAATGTTTCTGCAAACCTACCCACCCTTAAAATGTACCGCATCATTCCATTATTTCAGTCACTTTGTTGTGTAAGGATATTGAGTGAGTTTCTTCTGTAGTCGTCAGTTCAGAAGGAGGCACAGAGGAGTGAGGAGGTGATGGCAGTACACTGCTTTACCACAGTCCTCATGTCACACTGACAGCAGACAGTAAATGTGATGCAGGCTTATCTCAGCTCTCATACAGGCTGAAATAACACAGACTCTCTCTGGTGTCGTCCTCCATTTTTTCCTCATGAAAATGATTCTCGCTCTGGGCTTTTCCACTGTTTACGCAACAGTGTTTTTTGCGCCCAAGTGTCCATTTATTTCCTGCCAGAGCAATTATAAACGATTCCTTTCCTGGCAGCTTTTAAAATAACACTTTATATGTATGTTTGGTGTTTTGGTAACACAAAAATGTATTATGAGAACTAATGACTAAATTTAAAAACATTTTTATGGTTTATTGAAAAACAACAACAAAATGTAAAAATACGTGTATTTTCATGTGATATATTAATTCAAAAGAAGTATTTGAATCTGTTTTGTCTAATTGAAATATTGTCATTTATACAGTATCTAAATTATTAGGATTCATATATATTCATATATAATTTGTAAAATTGTTTATTCTATAAAATGGTTTATTCTGGTGTTTTACATAATGCAGTAATGTAGTATTTACAGTATTGACGTGTTCTCTGTACAGTTACGCCGTGGCTGATAATGCGTATCGCTCCATGCGGACGGAGAGGCGCGATCAGTGCATCCTGATCTCGGGTGAGAGCGGCGCTGGCAAAACCGAAGCCTCCAAAAAGGTTCTGCAGTATTACGCCGTCACCTGCCCCGCCAACGAGCACGTGCAGACCGTCAAAGACCGTCTGCTGCAGTCCAACCCAGTGCTGGAGGTAAACACAGCACACACTGTAGAGAGACAGGTATGGTCTGTAACTGCTGCCCTGCACTGCTGTCCCAGCACAAACACACTGTTAATTTCTCTCAGTGATGGCAGTGTAAAGAGCCGTGTTTATTCAGAGCAGTGAGTAAGTGCTTTAAGTATAAACCTCTCGGGTAATTACACCACACTGCTGTTATACGAGCCGCTGATAAGTTTTGGACAAACATGAAGGACATCTAAAAACGGGAAGGCCAACGGAAGCTGCGCAGACGGCTGCACCGCCAGATGTTTCGCAGATGTGGTTCTCTTTCCCGTAATGTGACTGTGTGTGTGTGTGTGTGTCTGTGTCGGTGTGTGTGTGTCTGTCTGTGTGTCTGTGTGTGCGGTTAGCGGTGTGCGCAATATCTGCATAGGTGTGAGTTATAAGTTGTTTTATCTTTCTTCTGTCAGGCCTTTGGAAACGCCAAAACTTTACGAAATGACAACTCCAGTCGCTTTGGGAAATACATGGACGTTCAGTTTGACTTCAAGGTGAGTTTTGACCATTTGACATCGTTTAACAAAACTGCTCTCATTATGTCATCATCAAGCAGAACTCATGCCTCCATCACTGTGGTTCACCAACAACAATGTGCTTCTGTCAATACACCTTCACCCCTACAATGCGCTCCTTGGGTTGGGTATTTGGCTGCATCCACCTGCGTGTTTGTGCATGCATGTTTGTGAAAATATGCATGGTTGCATGTCAGAAACCCGTTATTATCCCCTCTGCTTCTCGCCCCGGGTGTCCCCGTTGGCAGGGTGCTCCAGTAGGGGGTCACATCTTGAACTACCTGCTGGAGAAGTCTCGCGTGGTGCACCAGAGTCACGGCGAGAGGAACTTTCACATCTTCTATCAGCTCATTGAAGGAGGAGAAGAGGACCTGCTGAGGAGACTGGGTCTGGAGAGGAACGCCCAACAGTACCAATATCTGGTGAAGGTGGGAGATCATTCAATTTGTTATGATTAGAGCAGATAAAGTCTCAGGCAATCTGAGGAGAGGGGAAATGAAAGTTATTGTTGCAACTAAGGCTGAGTGGTGGCAACGCATGTATTGAGCTATGATGCTCACATGGGAGGCGTGTGTTCGAATTTATTTAGTGGGGAGGGGTTGAAAAGTAGGAGGGATTTGTGATGTCAGCCAAAAGGGAAAAGTTTAAGAGGAAAAACAGACTGCAGAATTATTGATTTTGAAGAACATGAAGACACAATTTTAAAAAACAGGAAAACATGCACTGGTGAATTATGTAGGAACTTGTAACTTGTATTATAAAGTAAATCAGGACAATTTTGGTTTTTATATTGACTTGGGAAAAAAGTTTATAGTTCCGTTCAGAACATGCATTGATGTTGGGATTGTGAGGGGAAAAAAACACTTTTGATCTGCACTTGTACACAAGTATGCAGAAATCTCCCTCTGTTGCTTTCTCTCGCTCCCCTGGTGTTTTATAGAGGAAGTCAGGAGGACCCCCTCCCCTCCCTGTTTCCTCTGTTTTGCTGAGTGAGCGTGTGTGTGATTTTCAGGGTAACTGTCCCAAAGTGAGCTCCATAAATGACCGCAATGACTGGAAGTTGGTGAGGAAAGCCCTGAGTGTCATCGGCTTCTCTGATGATGACGTGGAGGTACGACCAATCAACCAATCACAGCACACCTATAGAACGAGTAAATAATCTTCTCTAGGAAACAGAATAAAAAAGTTTTTCCTCCATATCTGGGAACGAAGCCAGAGTGCATTTATATTCTGCACATCCAGCTGTGGATGTTTGTGTGCTGGATTGCTACCCAGCTAACAGGGAACATTCACAAAACATTGGCTAACGTTCTGTAAAAGTGCTCTCAAAGTTCTCACAAAGCGTTCTTGCTGTAACATTAGTAGAACTTCTTTGAACATTACATATTAAATATTAAAAACATCATTCTTAAACTGTTAGTGGTGTTTTAAAAATGTTAGATTTAAAAAAATGTTTGAATAACGTTCTTATAACCAAACGATAACCTAATACAATGTCTAAAAAATGGATGTTTTGGAGCTTCCTGGAACTCAAAATAACATGTTTTTGTTACTTATTGAAAATGTTAGGGAAATGTTCTGACAGCCTAAAATTGTTAACTGGTAACATCTTTTGTATCATGGCTTAATATTATTTTTTCTTTAAGTAAAATCTCTCTCTCTCTCTCTGTCTCTCTCACTCTCTCTCTCCCTGCAGGAGCTTTTGAACATCATTGCCAGTGTGCTGCACTTGGGGAATGTTCAGTATGGAGGAGAGGACGGTGGAAATTCGTATATCACTACAGAAACACAGATTAAATACTTAGCCAGGGTAGGAGGCCAGTTTATTTATATCACGGGCTTGTGGCTGCATGTGCCCAACCTCTGTTTAAACCTGCAATTACATAATGTGTCGTGTCTCCTAAAATGACATCTGTGTCAGCAGTATTACAGGCTGATTTTGAGCACGCGTGTTTGTGTGTATCTGTGGTATTGCAGTTGTTAGGAGTGGACGGACACGTCCTTAAAGAGGCTTTAACACACAAAAAGATTATTGCCAAAGGAGAAGAGGTACGACTCCCGTTATTTAAGGAAGACATATTTATTAGCCGCTTGCTAAGGATTCATCGCTGTTACTTATAGTTTTAAATGTTTGCGTTGCAGCTAATGAGCCCCTTAAATCAAGAGCAGGCGGCTGCAGCTAGAGATGCCTTGTCCAAAGCCATATACGGTCGCACTTTTACCTGGCTGGTCAACAAAATTAACGACTCTCTGGACTTCAAGGTATGGCCACAGACACATTCTGGCGTTAAATAAAATACTGAGCCCGTGGCTTTGCGTATTCTGCGACGCTCATTCAAAAATGTAAATATCTGGCGCCCCCGCGTGGTGACATTGTAGAACTGACACACCGCTCACAATCTCGCCGTATGGCGTTACAGTCTGTGTGTGTTTAGTTTGCTCTGCATGCCACAGCTGTTGTTGAACATTTCTGTGCTAATATTGTTGCAGGATGAAACGTTTAACAGTAAAAACGCCTCGGTCATTGGTCTGTTGGATATCTACGGTTTTGAGGTCTTCCAGAACAACAGGTAGATATCGTTTTATGCAGATATAATAAAATAAATATAGTAATGGGTTAGCAAAATATAATGTCTATGTAAATTAAATATAATGTCTAATCTCTTAAATAAGTTTGACTTTGAGTTTTACATTTTAAAACATACTGAAAAAAATCTTTCCTCCCTCTTTCTGTCTGTTTTTCTCTCTCTCTCTCTCTCTCTCTCTCTCTCTCTCTCTCTCTCTCTCTCTTTGTTAATTTGTCCATCTCTGTTTCTGTCTTTCTGTCTGTCTGTCTCTATTTCTCCATCTGTCTCTCTTTGTCTCTCTTTCTGTCTCTATCTGTCTCTCTTTTTTGTCTCTCTTTGTCTCTCTATCTGTCTCTCTATCTGTCTCTCTTTGTCTCTCTATCTGTCTGTCTTTGTCTCTTTCT
>JAZGTJ010019854.1:0-10691 GCA_036877575.1 Botia almorhae | reverse complement strand
ATACAGTTTGCACAGTTCTAATCTACAAAACATTTGCCTGTATACATTTAATACAGAGCAAATCTGTTTGGCACCTCAGAAAACAATCCTGTCAAATCACCTGGTCTGACCATTATCAATGTGCTTTTTAAGCTTCTTATTACATATTTCTTTGTGTGTGAAAGTAAAAGTCTTCCCCTATAGGTCAATAGTCTCACTGCACATGCTAAGGGAATCAATCTGTCTGCACACATTAATAAACTCTTTTTGGACAGACTGGTCATATTCTGACTGCTGGTCCAGACTTTCCTGTGAGTTTAAAGTTCTGTAGGGTGCTTGTATGCTGCCCTCCTGATAGCCTGAGGTGGCTGAGCAGTTGGAATTGCCACTGAGGGTAGAGGGTGCAGGATGGATTCCCTCTGGACTAGAGTACAAAACCAGAGAGGAACCAGCCAGAGATTGCCTGTAAAGGGATGAGGAACTTGAGCTGCCTCTCCAACGTTCTGAACATGAGTAGCAAGTGGAGGATGACAAGGAGGGAGATAGGGATGGAGGAAAATCCAATGAAGGCCCATCTTGATTGGCTTGCGGTAGGAGGGGGGCCAGGGGTAGGACCTCTACACATGAAGATGTTCTATAAAGACCTGTATCAGATGTAAGAGTGTCTCCGAGGGTTTGGGCACTACTTGAATTGGTCTCCCTACCATCCAGGGAGCGGTCACTAGAGGTAAAGGGCCGCAGCGGACTGAAGAGACTCATGGGAAAAAGCGACTCACTAAACAGCGCTTCATCAATGCTTCGCCGCAGATTTATTGGTGATGGAGGGCGCAGGTCTGCTGTGGAGTCACTGGTAAAGGATGAACCTCCAGAGGGGGCACCAGTGTTAGTAGGATTATTTGGCAAGTCAAGGTCACGATAGGCCAATGCCCTGTTACTATGGTATAAAAGGTCAAGGCCATTCAAACTCCCTAGACGCTCATCCACCAGTGTGTACAAAGGTAGGCACTCGGTTTCTCCATGCCCAATTGGATCACAGATGGCAAGCTTCTCCTGCTGGGACAGAGTCCACTGATAGCTTCCAGGAATGATAGGTGACTTTCCTGCAAGAATTTCTGTCCAGCAACCGCCCGGTCGGGGAAGGTGGTCAGAAGAGTAGACTGGCTGGGCGACTACCAGCACCAGTGTGAGGCAGACCACAGCTTCACAGACACGACAACTGAACTGAAAACTCCACCATGGCCATGGGCGAAAGGCCTCTGCACTTCCAGCAAGGCCAAGAGCATGCAGCATGGCATAGAGCTGCAGCCCTGCACAAGCCAGAGAGAAGATGGCAGAAAGCAGCACTGCAGCTGCTGCCCGGTCCCAATCTCGACTTTCTGCAAACGGGCAGCGGTTGTACCTTTCAGCTGGCGTTGGTGATGTGTTGTTCAGATGGTAAATGTGTTTGGAGTCAGCACGAACATAGCAGTAGAACACAAAATATGCAACTGATAGGAATGTGGCCAGAGCCACAAAGGTGCCTCTGGAGATCAAGGACAGAAATAGGTAGAGTGCTCCTTGATCAACATGAAATAACGCAACAGGGCCAAAGGCAGCAGCAAAGTGCAGAAGCACCAAGCAGGCCAGGAAGCAGGGCCTTTGAAAGGCTGAATAGGAGAGCTGCATGCGGGATCGCATAGACAGAAGCAGGAACACTAGGCCAAAAGCAGCAGTCATACAGGGAAATGGTGCTTCATAAAGTAACAGAGAAGCATCAGCAGACCCCATGCGGTCCTGGTATCCATAGGCATCATACACCAGGGCAAAGGCCCTAGTGCAGCCAGCTGCCATTAGGCAGAGACTAACCAGAGCAAAGTAGCCACAGCCTGATGGATATTGTAGGGGCAGGCAGAGAAGGTTCAGGGTGGAGGCCAAGGCGACTAGACAGAATACAGTGCCCAATCCATAAATGTGTGCTTCCCACGCTGAACCCCATGTCGCCAGGGCACTGTTCCAATCAGAATTCAGTGCTACAAACAAAGGTGGCACCGGAAACAGGGTGGGATTGTGAGAGTGGTTGGTGGAGACGGAGAGTATGCTGTCATTTTTGCTGCTGTTGCTCAGTACAGCGGTGGGCCAAGTCTCACTGGAACTGCATATTCCAGAACGTTCTGCATTGCAATCTGGTAGTGCTGACTCTTGAGTAAAATCTGTCAGCCAGTCCTCAGACAGTGTGGTGGCCATTTCTAAAAAAAACAAAACAAGAAAATGACTATAAATTGCAGTATTAGCACGTAATGGTTCTATGCAAAGCATCCCCGTACAACCTTGTAAAACATCCTAAGCATTAGCTGATATGCTTTTTGAGATATATACTGTAGGTTTCTTTAAATCTTTAGTGTAAATCAATGGAAAGTCTTAAATTAGCAAATTAATCACATATATAAAATGGGTAAGCCACAGAAGTCCAAGGCAGTCATTATTGTCGTCATATTTGACAACCTATGTTTTATGTAATAATCAACTAAAATGATGGGGCATTTCAAGGCAGTTGTCCAGGTAACCATGTTTCACAGTGGAAAAACATGGTTTAGAATAGTGGTTTGCAAATATGTGAAAGCATTATGTTTAATTCTCTTAAAAGTAACCACTCTCACTATGATATTACTCTCAGAGAGAGACAAATATGACAATTGGAGAGAACATGATTTTATAAGCAGCAGGGATCAACAGCGAGGGCCATGAAAGGCGGAGACCTGACATCTGTTGTTTCTATATAAATATAATCGTGATTGTATCGGTTGTTTCTAAGAATGCTGTGGGAGGAGGTTGCTGTTTTAGATTTTGGATTCTGTGGTTTGGCTTTGGCACTTGAAGAGTGTTACATTCATTAAGGCAGCATAACAGAGGATTGGAACAGCATGTGAAGTTCCATTTGACAGCCATCCTGTGTCATTTCCCAGATCTGAAAATGTTCCCAAACCATTTTATTTTATGTGATGTATATAGTGGTCCACTGCCGAGTCCTTAGATGACATCATTGCACAGCAAACACATTATGGAAACCCACAAAAGTGTGTTTGTGTCATCTAATGTGCCACTGTAAAATGTGATGAGACATTCTGTTTTCAAAAAAGAAGTCTGAATCCACCAGCACTGAGAATGTTGCCCTGCTGTGAATTTGCATCTGATGTGCAAATCCATCTCAGATGGATAATATTAGCTTCCACAGCCATATCTGAGCCACGCATAACAGCGTGGAGATGTACGTCAGCTCTTCAGAGACTGACACATCTAATTACACCCTTTACAGAGCACATCAGAGCCATAACTCATCTGAGCCACCATGATCAGCCTTCCTAAAAGCGCCAGTGAGTTGAATTGTACCCCTGAGACAGAAGCCATGGAGCTTTTAAAGGGGAATTGCATATGAAAACATTGGTATTCCACCAGCATCGTTGGAAACCACAAAATGTAATTTCTTCATTGTTTAGGAGTAATAACAAAGCCCTACATTATGAATGGTGAATTTAGATGGATGTTCTTGTGTGCTGGTGAGACCCTGCCTCAACTGGGTAGCTTCTGTAGTCTTTTATATGTTGGGTGGGACTAAACATTGTTTGTTAAACCCAGACAAACAGGTTTATTTATGACCTTCCTCTTTTTTAAAAAGCAAGCCAATGCAGAGGTCACACCAAAGTGAGTCTGGTATGTTTTGTGCTAGTTTTGGCGGCCTTGGTCGATGACCACCATTTTTGCTAAATATACTTTTCACACCCACTCGGTGGTGAGCCTTGCCTTAGAATGTGAAAACACTATGTAGTGTTTACTCTGAAGGTGCAAATAGATAATCAAACATGGCCGCCATTGATTAATGATGGCATGTGCAGTGGCAGCACACTGCTCATTAAACATTTCTCTTTAATCATGTCTACCACAACATTAACCACTGAGCAGCACTCATTAGACCTATATCCTGACATCAGGATAGCTGTTTACCCACTTAAATGTCACATTAAATATAGGTTACAGTAGTAGTATTTCTGTTTCCCAAAACTTTGGCTTATCTAAGTACACTGGTCTGATTAAACTGTCTAAATAGATCTGTAGAAAACTGGCAAGTTTTAAAAATAATATTTTATGTATTCAGTACTTTAGAGTTTTCATTTTGGGGTGAACTAGCACAGATTCACTAAATAAAACATCCATAAAGAGTATATTTTCAATCAATTATAAAGGTTTTGCTTGGGCAATGTCTGTACAAAGAAAATCCAATGTTTGTGCAACTAGTTTTTTTTAAAGAAAAATCTTATATATAGATATTTCCACTTGTCTCACAGAGTCTCATTTTTATATCACTGTTTCCTTGCTACGCCAGGAAAATATTTGCTTGGAGATCTGTTTGTCATTAAAGAGACTGAACAAAAATGATGAACATAAAAATTATATTCTGTTGGCTATGGCGTCAGCAATGTTCACTATATGCTATTAATGACAATCTAGCTCAAACGAGCTTTCAATAGTATTTAAATATGCATAAAAAGGTCTTGATGAGAATAATTACCGCGCTTGAGTATCCAGTGGGTGTGTAGTGTCATTCTGCTGTGAGGTAAAAGTGTGTGGTGGGCAGACACAGGAAGTGGGTGGTGTGAAGGCCGGGCACTGATAAGAGGGATTGTTGTGGAAGTCCCTCTTCATTTCCTGTCATACGCCTGTGCCCTTCAACCGCAGGGGTGTGGAAAATCTGACTGATATCTGGACATTAGCCTGAGTTAGTCCAGTAATCAATTAAATCTCAATGACCCCAATCCCTGCCACAATCTATGACACTCAATGCGTGGACATCACAACAAACACAATTGCCTATAGAACATATAAAATAGGAGTTGAAGACAAGCTTTCCTTTTCCAAATGATGTTATTATGGTTGTGCATTGTAATTGTTTTCACAGGAAGTTCAGCAGGAGGGGACAGGAAGTAGACCAAAGGCAAACGTCTCCACTGATCCACAAAGGGGTTACTGGAAATCCCTCTCTAACGACAGACAGGGTCTATTGTTGATGGTGCCACCCTGGGCGTGTCTATACAGACTTACAGTGTCTGTGTTATGACTGCGTTTAAAAAACAGAAACATTAAGCTTTACAGAAAATGTTTAATACTTCACAGCATGTCTGCCCACAAAGTCTGAAAAGTTATGCTGCTCTTCAACTTAATTTTTTGAATTTCACTAGCTAATCAAGTCTTGACAAAACCTCTGACTCACAGTTTAGCTTTTATTTGATCAATTTAAAGATCCAGAAACAGAGTTTAACTCATATACATCTGGTTTATTCAAAGCCCTGAACTGGCAAATATTGATTCAGTCATCTAATGAAAGGCCACCCAACCATCTTCTCAATAAAATAGTTATCAAACTTCGTAATTTCTACTTTTGTTCACTCTCTTCTTGTGTTGTTCTGAACAAGTTTGCTGTTATTTTTGTTGCAGAACATATAAAAATAATCAATTTCACTAACTCTCCCTGCTTCTCACGTGACTCTTAATAGAACATCATGATGTAAAATCTTGTCCTATTTCAATTGACAGCTGCATGCTTTCATGCTTTAGAAGTGAATAAAGTCCTACATTTGATCACACAGAACAATTATATCAATTCAAAAGACTTAGCAAAGTCATATTGACTGCTTTTATGGTGCTTTCATTGTCCTTTATGGAGCTTGAAAACCTATTTTGACTATGAACAGCCATTATATGGAAAAGATCTGAAAATTTTCCGCAGGAACTGTTCCTTTATCTGTACATCTAGATGTGTATTGCTGCTAAATGAATTGGTAAAATACCTGAGAGTTTAAGCAGCATTAGCTTTTAGTATACACAGATTATTTCTCTGATCTGCAAAGTATTTTGGGACCAAAAATCTCTGACTTTTCTGATCTAACACTTACAGCATCTTATGCCTAATTAGGAACACAGTACTCTGCTATGACGTCATGCAAAGGCTCGTTCAAATTTCATCTGTTCGTTCTCACTTTTCTGCCCTCTCTAATAATAGATGAATGGGCAGCAGGGTATGACGATTCCATACATATTGATGAAACCTGGATAGGCCAACTCAAAGAAGGGTAGGAGGGTAGGAGACAAGACAACCACTTGATCCACTTTCTTGTCACAGGATATTCAGGACATTTTTGGCCAAGATGAAACCTCCTATTTCATCTTTAATTTGAAATACATCAGCTACAGTTTTGTAGGTCGGAGCTCTGCATGCTGTTTACTCAGCGATCCGTCCCACAGACACACTCATCTTCTCGCAACCAGGTTTTTTGGATTGTTGTTGCGTATTTTTAACGGAATCAATTAATGGAATTTAGGTTGGACCACTGAATGAGATGGGAAGAATGTGGGTTAGGATGAACCTTGTGATCAACAAGGAAAGTGATGTATAGGGGGCACACTTAATAAAACGCCCATTTGTTAATAGATCTGCTCTACTGATATGGGTGTTGTGTAACCCAACTTTCCAGGAGGTTAGCGATTGGTTTGTTTGTGGGAGGTGCCAACACTGCAAGAAATGTGCTCCTATAACTAGTTCCTCCTCCCTTTGGAAGCAATTACAGACAGGTAGCAGATGGGTGGTCTAGATGCAATCGACCGTATCACGCACAAACACACCTTTACTTAGCCACCTAAACTAGACACACACACAAATACAGTATGGCAGGATATTTTCTCCCATCTATATTTAATATACAGCTAAAAAAATAACAAAGTAAGCCGTTTGTAGATTGTTTCCCCTCGCACTGAGACATTACTCAGTTTGTTTGAATATCCTGACCAATCTACAAGAATAAGATTAGATCAACCAATAGAGAGAGTTTGGGGCAAGATGATCCTTTCTAGCAAATCGCCGACAGACAGTGTTATGCAAAAAATGATGCAAAATTTTGCACACGTATTTACATTTAAGCTGCTTTCATTTTGTTGCTAAATCCAAATCTTTGACCACTTGAGAATGTTTTGTATATGGTATTAAATATATATTTAATAAAATAACTTTTACAGGTTAGGTATCCATGGTGCTGTTTACTTAAGCCAATGGTCTTTTCATTACATTTGTGTATTCTAAAAATTTCCCATGATGCAATCTGAGAACAAGTATCACAGGTGTAGCTTGCATATGAGCGTGTAATCCATCAGACAGTTTAAATTACCCGTGTTCCTGCGGGTCGTCACGCTAGATGCTGTTGCCTGTTCACTGTGTGTCTCCTGTGTTGTCAGATCAGCACTCATTCCTATTCTCTTATCTCCTTCCTCCTTTGCAAAGCCTGCTGGGAAAAAAACAGAGCACAATGGAATGTGGTATTGAGGGAAAGAGTGCAGAATTTTTATGACTGAATGAGAGGAGATGCAGAAATATTTTCTAACCTACATCAAGAAAGTATGTGTGTGTGCTGCCCACTTTACTGCGACAGAGCGTTTTTACGTATCCGAAACAGAACCATTATCTTTGTTACAAAGCAGAATTGTCAAAACTAATACAAAGAGAAGTTTTACTATGGGACTAAAAGCTTCAAAGACACACTAAGTTACTTGTGTCTGTGTAGTACTTACACATTTGGCGCTTTTATCCAAAGCGACTTACAGTTCATTCAAGTTAAACATTTTGTCATGTGCTCCCTGGGAATCAAACTTACGATTTTTGCATTGCTGGCGCAATGCTCTACCAACTGAGCTCAAACAAGAACACCTTACCAAGAGTGAAAAGAGACCTGACACAATGAGGGCAGAGCTTTAATATCTGCTTACTGGTCAATGATTCCCATAGATCCCATTGAAATAACTTGTTATATTAAGTCTTACAACAGAATGTGGAAGTTTGGGTGTATGTGTGTATATAGACCCTATATATGAACATATAGCCTCAATGTACACAAATAAGATTGTGGAGATTTTGTACACCTCACAGGTAACAGACTATTGTGAATGTGAAGCCTCTTGTAAAGATGCTCGTTTCACCTTTGATCACAGCAGGTCTTCATTCCAGCCCTGATATTATCTACGCTAGCCCTTATTACCATGAATAATGAGCTCTGCACCAAAGCAGTCTACAAGAAGAGCATGTGTGATTGCGTGACAGCTCTACTCATCTCCTCTTGGCTGGGGTTTACACAAGCTTAACCATCAAGCCACCATGTGCTTCCATTCCAAGTTTCATTTTTGATATGCACGTTTATTTGCCATTTGTACACACATGGGAAGTACAAGTGCCTAGGAAATCTTGAGCAGAGCTCTTAGAGTCAAGCAGCTCTTAAAGTCAAAACAGAAGAAATGAGAAAAAATGTTGAAAAGAGAGCAGTCAGGGCAGTGCACAGATAATAGGAAAGTACAATAACATACATACTGTAAACAGCATACAAAATATACACACTATAAGATATCATTCTGTATGAACTGAATGTCTGTGCCGTTACATAACTACATTATATAACTACTCCACTTGTCTATGTTCATCATAAAATTCTATGGTTTGCAACGTAACTATCTGGTTCATTGGCAGAATAGAAATAAACAAAATGGCTGGTCATATTGGTCTGCTACTCAATATTAACCTCCTGATTATAGAAATTTAGTATAACATCAATGTCACACAAGCATTAGTGCTGTGTTACTGAATATTAACCAATGATTACCAATGGCTGCATCAGAGCTGTGGTGACAGAACCTCGTAGACCATCTTGGATAAGCAATAAACCAGGTTTGACTACCAGCTAGTCAAAGCAGTTTGAAGTGGTAAAGGTTTTGGAACATGCTGGTTAATCAACCAGCCAATGATCGGCCTGGACAAGATAATGACCAGCTTGCACTAGCTTAGAGTAGCTTATAACCAACTTCAACATGCTAAAAATCTGCCAACATGTTCTAACACAGCTTTCAACACTGGATTTTCATGATAGTATGTACATGAGTACACTGGATTTAGTGCTGTATTTCCTCAACCTCACACTGATTCTTCTCTGTATCTCCTCATGGCTGGTTTAGAGATTCTGACTCATTTATCAATCGAGTTCAAATCATCTTCCACCAGCTGGCTTCAAATGAAGCGTCAAACATCCTCCATCACTGCCTGTCAGAGCCACCTAGACCACTAGCCTTCATTACACGATGAGAGATGTTCTTTAACAGCTAGATATCTCCATCTTTTTTCTTGTTTTCCTCCCTCTGTCTTTCCCTGCACCAAACCCCTCCTCCTTTTCTCTTATCCCCACACCCACATTTCATTCCCTTCTCTAATAATAAAGAGTGAATTAGATCAGAATATGTAATTTTGACCCCTGCACAATGTGAGATACATCACTGAATCTCCCACGTGGGAGCTCTGCGCACTGAGTGTGTATGTCTGTGTGTGTGTGTGTGTGTTGGGGACAGGTTATGGGGACCAAATGTCCCCACCTGAAATCTACTTTGTGAGGACCAGCCAATGTTAACCATGAGGGAAATGGCTTAATAAACATAGTCAGTAATCTCCCAATGAAAATATAAATATGCAGAGAGGTTTGTGAGGGGTTAGTGGTCCCAATTGTGGAAGAAATACGCGTGTGGGGAAGCATTGTGTGAGAGATTATAAACAGGGTTTAATAAATTCAGGAAAAACAGGTCTGAAGGTCTGAAGGGTTCATTATAAGAGAATCTAGATTTCGAAAACATTTTTCGTCCCTTTGGGTTTAACAAAGACACACACAATCTCCAAACAGGCTGTAATAAGTCGGTTAGTCTAGACACTTCAAGACTAGCAGAACCTTAATATTAACCTCATATTACATGACAGAGAGGTGCAGTGTTTGAGTGTTTCCACTGGCATAGCAACACATACCTATGTTCTCAATTTACCCAAAACAGACAATGGTAATACTACAACAATGGTAATACTAGATAGTGCTATTGACCATCAGTACCCTGACAACAATTACACCGTTACTACTTAGAGAGCCGTAACCTTGACAACCATTTAGATCTCTCCCTGACAAAACTGCACACCTTCACAAGCAGTCTGGGAGCTCAGTGAATCGATCAAATGTTGAACTGCCCTAACAAAAAGTGTGATAGAGATGTATATTTATGATGCATATACAGGTGCTCCTGTAGCTCAACTGGTAGAGCATTGCGTTGGCAGCACAAAAGGTTGTGGGTTTAATTCCCAGGAAAACACACGTACTGGTCAAAATGTATACCTTGAAAACACTGTAAGTCGCTTTGGATAAAAGCGTCTGCCAAATGTATACATGAAATTCAACCAGGCAGGGCTGCAGTTGCACGGTCACACTGTTTTGAATGACCAGTTTAGATCTGCATCCTCTGTACTTTCAAATATGTGTAACTAATAGGCATTTATAAAATAATCTGATGGTGGTTTTGTGTCTATATTTATGTACCGAGGATCTGGCTATGCTTAAAAAAAATGTAAATTCTGGCATTTTTTAATTATGTCATATTGTTCCAAACCCGTATGATGCTGTGTTTTCCACAGAACAGCATTTCTCATAGTGGTTATAATGTCTATTGAGCTCTAAAAATGCCATATAAGCACTAGTCCATGTAATTTGTGCTGTATTTTAGGTATATAAGTATTAAAACAGCTCCTGTGTGAGGAACAGAGTGAAATTTAACTCATTATTGACTGATCTTTCCCTCCGCCAAAGCTAGAGTATTGTTCAAGTCAAGTCAAGTCAAGTCAA
>JAZGTJ010019852.1:0-10692 GCA_036877575.1 Botia almorhae | reverse complement strand
GGATCTGAATGTGTATTTTGATTCTAGCTAATATTATGATAATCCTGCAATAACAGAATTTTAATTTTTCCAGTGGCTGGTTTATGTGAAGTGGTATAATGTAATGTACGAGATATGATCAATCTCACATTTGTGCAAGTATTGAGATGTTTACCCATAACCTGTTTAAAAACTACAGTTAAAGATCAAATCAAAAACCTAAATGTTTCTTCTTGTGACACAGTCAAAAGCTCAGAAGATCCAGCGTGTACTGAGCATGTAGACATGCAGTCACAGCCCATATGTTGTGAATTAACCCTCTGGAGGTTGAGTCACGGCAGCTTTATCACCGTCAGTTCTGTTGGGCTGAAACTCAGAGCAGAGACCTGATGACCTCGCTCGGGGCATGATACATGAGCCACACTGAAGCTGTTTACAAGCCATGCGCTGTTGTCTGCTGCATGTCTGCCAGTGGGGGACTGGATCCTATAAGATCTCAAACAAAGAACTGACTGCAGTAGGGGATCTGAGATTAAGGATAATGGTTTGTGGCAGACTAACAGCTCTGTTATTATGTTTAAGTCTCATGTTTGGTTCTTTGAAAACCCAGCAGCAACTATCAGATTCCTTCAGCTTGTGGTGGTATCTCATGAGAGCTAAATTTCCTGTATTTCCAGCACTGAATTTGAAAAATAGCCTTGTGTTGTTGCCTTGAGCTTGTTTGAGCAGTAGATTGAAATTCCCATTGCTTTTACTTTCAGCCCTAATCCACGTAAAGCAAACAAATGAAATACGATAAGATGCGGTAAACAAGAACAGCATATGATTGAACAGGTTGACTCGCCGCTATCCAACCGTGGCGAGACGGACAGCTGTTCTTTCTCTTTGTTCCGCAGGGATCGCGTCGGCCATCAGCTCCAAACTGCACCATCGCCCATCTTGAAACATATGGTGCATTCGCACCGTACAGTTAGGCATGTGGCAGGAGTGAAAACCTAAGAATTTTAATTGCTCTGCGAGCGCCCTCAGACCGGCCAGCTCGCAGGAAAATAGAGATGGATGTTGTTTTTGTAAAGAGGTGCAGGCACGGAGAGAGAAGACCCCCCGTGGGGTGGGCCCCAGCGTTTCCCACAGATGAGTCACTGCCTGAGAGTGAAAGGAGGGAAGGAGAGGGATGCAAAAAAAAGAGAAAAGTAGAGAATTAGGAAAACAGAAGTGGTGAGATTGAAGTAGAGCGCAGGAGAGTGTGCATACAGCCGATCTTTCAAGATGGCTCTTGGGAGATGGAAAAACATCTTCAAGGACATTGATTTGATTTTTTTCGCCCTGCCTGCCGTAGCTTTAGTTTGTAAAAGAGGAGGATTCTGTAGAAACAGATCTCAGGAGATTCACCTGTACTGTGTTGTGCTGGCTACTTATTATTCCATCTCTTCTG
This sequence comes from Botia almorhae, assembly GCA_036877575.1. Classification (NCBI taxonomy): domain Eukaryota; kingdom Metazoa; phylum Chordata; class Actinopteri; order Cypriniformes; family Botiidae; genus Botia; species Botia almorhae. The sequence goes on along the minus strand of JAZGTJ010019852.1, from coordinate 9,278 downwards.
GCATGTTTATCCAGGTTTACTGTGAGTGAGGTGCTGAATCGTGTGATTTGTGTTTCCTGATTCTACATCCTCTCTGGATTTCTTTGTTGTCACACAAGCAGTGGGTGATTTGTTTTGCTCCAAAACTTTTCTGAAATATTTTTAATATTTCTGTGAGTGATGTTTCTTTTCATTTTTTAAGGAATAAGAGAAACAAACACAGATTTTGGTTATTTAATTGTTTTTTAATTGTTTCTTGAGAACTATTAGAGAACTATAAATGTACATTATTATAGCATAAAAAGTACAACAACTACAACAGTGTTGAATTGTGGGAGACATTAGATCAGCAACATTTGATAGCAAGCGGCGGTATTTAACAAAGTATTTATTTCACTATGAATGTAAAAATGCTGAATGAAGACTCCTTGCTGAATCATGTTTTTCTCCGGCTCATTCATGTCTGATGCAGATAATGCTCTTAAATGAATCTTCTTACAGCTAATTGTCAGTTGCACTGTAGCTTTGTAGTGTCTTTCAAACACAACTGTATTATCTTTAAACCGCTCTGCTGAAAGAGCAACTTCCATCCTTTAGCTTGAAAAGGAGACGCGTTGCTCTTGATAGTTCCCCACAAGTGTTCCCTTGTGCCACTAAATATTTTGACAGGTTGAGTTCAGCATTGAGTGATAAGCTGCGTTCAATGGCTGTGGAAGTGCTCTGTTATCTCCTGCTCTATTGATTAGTGTCTTGCTGTGACGGGCCGCCCACCTTTTTATTTACCTTTTTTAGTCCGCGTATGAGACATTGACAGGCAGATAAAACTATTGATCCATCCAAAACCAGTTACTGGAGCCAGTATCACTGAGCTTTGTGTGACTAACCGCTTCATCACGGGCCCATGACAGAGCAGATTTGACAAGACAATAATGCAGTTGAAGTGTTCTCCCATTGCATGATGGGATTGATAAAACAGCACACAGATCATACTGAGAGAGATTACTGATCGTTTGATAGTTTGAGTTGTAATACAGCTGTGCAGTCATATTATGGTAGATTCTTAAATTAGAGGCACATTTGACTTTATGTTTTCTATATTCAACATTTATCATGTCATAAAATAAAGATTTTGGTATATGGATTTATGGTTTTATGGTGCCATGGATGTTTATTATTGTGTGTGATGGTGATGAAGACATTTGTAGGTTTTGGAGAAAGAGCTGGATAAGGTTTGGACCTGCTAGCACATGTAAATAAAAACAAGAACAACTAGATCTGACCTCAGATCTGAAATTGTCAAATGCTAAACAGAGTTATAATGACACTTAATACAAATGATGAGTGTCTTGAAAGATTACAGTGAATTACACTTGTGATCCAGCAGTTGTCTGGTGCAGGTGGAGATGTGAGATCCTCTGATGATCCTCTGACACGTCTCATCTTCTCATGATTGGAAAATGGTACGTGTTCTCTTAAATGACAGCACTGCTGGGGACGGAGTTTCTCTCTTATAACACGTGCAAACTCTGCATATAACTGCCTGATGTACTGAGGCGTGACTGAAATGTTCCCTGATTATAAAACATTGACTGTGACGAGAGTTTCATACGGAACAAATCATTTGAGAGATACAATAGAGTTTCACACGATTATATTTTATCACCTCAAACTCAAAGAATTTACCATTTTTTCATTCATCGTGTTTGAAAAATAAATTATTTTTAGAAACAGAAAATACCTAAATAGCTAAACAATCACAATTTCATATGATATTATTATGATAAATATATGATTATATAACCATAAGGTGGTTTGAATTAGAAAGTCTTCTGGATGTTTCTATAATCATTTGCCACATAAATTGAGCCGATGTACAAACCATGAGTTACTGTAATTATATTTATGTACAATTATACACATTTGCACTCTCTCATTCTGATATTATCAGCTGTTGTGTCAACTCAGTGTGACACGAAAGCTGTGGGGTCTCCATTGTGTCTTCTGGTCTGTGCACAGTTTTCTCTGACTGTATTCATCTGTCAGTAGCTGAACTCAGTCTGAGTGGGCAGCAGAGGTGAATGATGTCATGGCAGTCAGGGCTGGAGTCTGGCAGACGAGTTCTCATCACTCTGATTGCTCTCTGTGATCAGATATAATGGAGAAGCCGACATCTGGTGCATATCAATGCAGTCTCTTTGTTTCCCCAACCACCCTGATCCCAGATCAGAGCTGAGAAGTTGTGTGATCACCTTAAGATTACAGGAAAATCCCTGCCGCTGATGATGGAATTCCTGTACGGTATTTCCTCTCAAGTTCTGGTTGATCTTTGTAAACAGAGTTTAACCTGACATCCGCAAACTGGTTTATCTCCATAATGTGACACATTTCAAAGTTAAAATGTAGGGCAGGATTTAAAGATGCAATATGGCATGTGGTTAAGGGGCGGAGTTAAAAGTAAGAGTGCGTTGTGATCTCAGCAATAAAAGAACTCATGTTCCTTTTTTATTTTTTAAATAACATGAGCCGATAAATCATTTTTTTATTAAGTGCCTGTCCTTAATAAAACAGTTACAGTCTACATAGACAAGCTGGCAGCTAATGTTTCAGCTGAAATACGTTTGACTGATTAGGATGCAGTGTGATAAAATGAACTGCACTGTATAAGGTCCGTTTGTCCATTAAAGACCTCAGGAGTGTTTTTGAACATTAGAGATGTCCAGAGAAGAGACGGGCTCAGACGCTGCCCAGCCAGACTGGGTCATTAAAACAGCATTTGCTGTAACAGGCAGAGAAGTGTTTATCTCGCGTGGAGCCCGGCTCCATCTCACAGCACAGGAAGTCATTTCCAGGAACATTTGATTACACCGCGCTGCCAAGACTCACAAAGCAAGACGCCACTTCCCCTCAGAACGCATCCTCACCCACACTGACTCATCTCAGACTGGAGTCCTGTACGCGGAGAGGACCGCACTAGGCTGTATTCAGCTCTAATGATTAATGTTTGAGGAATCATCTGGGTACATGTTTCCTGAAGTGTATGTTTTGGAGACAGGCATGTGTGTGAAAGAGGATACATATGAGAAACAGCCCACTCAAAATATGTATGTATCAGTGTATGTATTCATGGCAGCTCTCCATTACAGCTCACTGCTTAAATATTTCATCTTTGGAACTACACAGTGATGCATAAACCCTGTAATTTTCTGTGCTCTGGTTTGCTGATTTTGTCTTGGGAAAGATGTATCTGCTTGTAGCAAAACCTTTTGTGGTTTATTAAATGATAAAAACTCCAGATCTTATGTTTTTGATTATTTATAGAGAGATATACAAGAGACAGGCTAAACAATTTTTACTTTACACAAATGTGTCTAAAATAGCATTATTTATATGGTTATATATGACAGTGTGGCAATCAGAGCATATATCATCATGTGTTTTAGTTAGATAATATAGTATTATATTAGTATAATATATTTGTTTAATACTGTGGCGTTCCACTTGTCTGAACCGAGCGAGTGCTCCAGGATCACAGATGTTCTAACCACTTCCTGTCACATCCAGTACCTAAAACACTCAATCTTCTTCCTGTCTGCCTCTCTTTGGACACCCAATCACAATCTGCTGATCATACACTCCCAGTCTTTCGAGGTGCGTCTGTATTGGCTGTGCTTCATCCATTTAATGTGGCTCATTTGAATATTTACCTGTTTAGGAGTTATTCTAGGCAGTCAGAAACTCCCTGCTCCCCCCTCAGGGAGGCTAATGATCTGGGATGGGTGAAACAGCAGCAGTCTTTCAGCTGTGTAGTGGTTGGGAAAGGGCATTAGTTTGACACTTTTTATTGAAGAATCTGAAGTACTTTACACAGTACTGTATGTAAATAAATACACGGTCTGTTATTGTGTATTAAAATATATTTAGTTACATACAAATGCAAACAAGGTGAGTAAAGACATCGATTGTTTTCCAGTTCAAGTGCTGTACAATACTTTCTTTATTCTTAAGGTATTTTATTATGAGGTTGTATTTTTGTAAAATCAGTTCAATACTCATCAGCAGATCATAAGATGTAAGAAGTGACACTTCTGAGAACTGAGACATAAATAATGATGAACTTGACTCTATAGTAATATGCTGTGAAATATAGCAGTCTATGGTTTCAATCACAGCTGTTGTGGAGGGTGTCGTAGTCTCTCTCTCTCTCTTTCTCTTTGTCTGTTACTCTCTGTCTTTCTCTCTCTCTCTGTCAAACACACACACACACACACACTTTGTGTCTCGTTCTCTTTTACTCTCTCTCTCAAACACACACACATGGTCTCTCTCTCTCTCTCTCTCTCTCACACACACACACACATACACACACTATTTGTGTCTCGTTCTCTTTTACTCTCTCTCTCTCACACACACACACTCACTGTCTCACTCTCGCTCTCTCTCTCTCTCTCTCTTTGTCATGGATGATGAGCTGTTCTCATCAGCCTTTGTTTAATATCACTTTGAAATTAATTTGGGCTCATTAATGGCACATTTTTCTGTGATATAGTCAGTACTGTGTCTGATAAATATCAAACGCTGTGCAGTCTCAGCTACACAGTAAACATGATCAAATGAAACACAGTAGAAGAGATATAAACAATGATGATGTTGAATGTGTTTGGGTAAAACCCTTCCGTCTCCAAAATATATTACAATTAAATTACGGTAATTATTTTATAGTGTTGCTGCCTAACAAAAATCCTTTTTTACTGATGCTCCTGTTTAAGGTTAAGGATTTGAAGAAACTCATAACCCTGAATATGAAACTTGTAGCTTGTTGCTGAGATTTTTGCTGTTATTTGTGATGTGATCGAACATATTTTAATTTTGTGAAAAACCCTATAAATGTGTTTACACTGAACGAGGGGCCAGAACTATGAGAGTTCTCTCTAAGAGAAGGGAGTTCTCTGTGACCCACCTGTTTTCTGAGAATGTCATTTTTATTTATTCTCTATACTGCATATTTGTCTTTAAAATGTCCCTTTTATCTTTCCTCCAAGAACTGTGACATGAACTGTTGAATTTATTTACCAAAAAGGCTAAGATATATTTTAAGAAAGGACAAACCTGGGGCCTGCAGTGATTTGTATTCAGAGAGCAGGTGTGTGTGATGATGGCTGTCCCCTGACGTGAACGGCTCCCCTCAGCGTCTGCTGTTTGACCTTGAAGATCGGTTCAGCCCAGCACTAGCAGCTACACAGAAAGCCAGCAGCTTCCTGAGATGGGAAACCAGCGCTCTGTAAGTGAGAGTTAATGAGTTCTGTTCAGCTCCTGTACACACATTAAACTGAACCCAACACACTCGTACCCTCGACCGGACGCTAATCAGACCAGACCACTGCCGCCACTTCCCCTCACAGACGTGTCCCACGCACACCCAGGCGGATTACCAGGAAGATGAGAGAGAGAAAGAGAGCGAGAAAGGGACGGGGAGAGAGATGGAGAGAGAGTTATTAGGAGACTTTCTCATCAGAAGGAACAGCTGGTATCATTTGCATAATACTCATCATTTCACTAGCTTCTTGTCAAACCATGATGGAAAAAACACCTTAATAGAAAACCTAGTTCATTAGTGCTTTCAAGATCTAAAATGCATATGTCGCTTCGTGGTTAAGACAGATTTTATCCAGTATTTACAAGAATTCTTGAGCAATCTCTGTACCCAGGCATCTGGAACTATCTGTAGTAATTTCTGTAAGCATCAATTGTCAGGTTTACAAATGCTTTTTTTTTTTAATCTGTTCTTAGACTTTTGGTAACAGTATTGCTGTGATTTCAATTGGTTTTGTTGTTTTAGACTTGTCTGTTTTGATTGCAGCCAATAATCAACCACCAGCCATCTGGAACACCTTAGCAATGCCCTAGCAACAAGCTATAAACCACTCAGATTACCCCAGCAACTGCATAGCAACACCTTGGCAACCACCCAGAACGTAAGACTGTATAAGATTGTAGCATCATTGCAGCACTGTGCACGGGCAAGCAGCACTCACAGTTTCTTAAATTCTAAAGCAGTTTGTTTAACGGTTGTCTCAGCTATAATTTACAGCAGTTATCTCAGTGAAATCCAATCAGTTAAATGATTAAATTCCTGACCAATAATATGAGGGATCAAATGAAGCCTCAGTTACATGTAGCCATTGTGGACAGTCAAGCAGTTTCTATGTTCATCTTGAGTTCATCTCATCTCCATTTGGTTTCCATCAGCCTCTGGCCATTTGTGGTTACATGTTGCAGAAGGTGCTCAATGAAACTGGCTGCTTAAAGAGAAACCGCAGCAGATTTGTCTATTAAATTAGCCCATCTCTGCTTGACTTCATGGCTGGGAGGGAGAAGGCCGCTGGGAGCACGTCATGCTCGGGTTGGACTTTCATAACAATGATCTAACAAATGCCTGCGTTCTCTCTCCATTAGAGCAGCTGTATGTGTTTATATTATCTGTTATAAATACAGACAGAATGATGAATCAGTGTCAGTAGACAGTAAGTTTGAATGGTGTAATTGTATCACGGCATGATAAAAACATAACACGACCTGTATTTGTTCCACACTGCAGCCTAAAGTCAAAGCTACATTATCTCAGCCGCATTTGTCTTTGTCGTACGGCGCACAGCCTACAAACCGTCCTGATGGATGTGGGCTCTCAGAGGTTTGTATTTATTGCTGCTACTTGCCTTAGACTGGCCATCATGTATCAGATAAGCATACTGTTTAAAATAATAACGTTTCTTGATGTTAAAGGTCTCCATGATGGAGAGTAAAAATGCAAGAGTGTGCAGAAGTGATGCGCTGTCATGCAAATGCACAAATGTCACCATACATGTGAAGTTTCTGCACCACTGGCATCACCAAACGCAATAACAAAAATAATGACTTTGTAAACTGGTTTTCCTGGAACAACTCCCTCGTTTTCTGTAGCTGGTCAAATGATAGTCTGACACAACTCTCATTCTGTTGGTTTAGTCAATGTTGCTGTATCAGGCTGCCCAGCTAACATTTTTAGGTTATAAGAACATTTCTCTTAACTTTTCTATTATAAAACAGACGCATTAAAAATGTTATTCTAGAGAAATATTATTAATATTATTAAACGTTAGGTTCGAGAGACGGTTAAAACGTCCAGGTTTTAGGAATTTTGTTCAGACTTTCAGACTTTCTACATTTTTGGGGGTTAATGAGACTTTAAATGGCTTTTTTTTAAAAGACATAAACATGCCTTAACATCATCTGTAATGAACAGCTTCACTCTGCTTTGGGTATCGGCTGACTAATGAGAATTTCTGAGAAACGGGTGCCGTTGTACTTTTGGAAAAAAAACATTTAGATGAATTTCCACTTGATTTCAAAGTGATGCAGCTCTTTTACGCCCTCCAAGCTCATCTTATGCATATCTGCCTTTCTCTAGTGTGGCTTTCTCTGGCATTCTCTTAAGTGCCCTTAAGATTTCATACAAGTAGAAATGGCTTTTGTGCTGGTTTGAATACAGCTTAGCAAAAAATGAAAGTTTTTCCTCCATCCATGTGGAGTATCAAGCATTAAGTTGTTTGAGCAGTGAATCCATCCAGTTTAATGCCAGTAAAAACCCTCAAATCCCAAATTGTGTGTCCCACAGTCCCACCATACGACCTTCTCCTTGTCATTTCTCTTATGAAAAACGTACCAGTGCTCCAGGCATTACAAAACAATACATAATACTGCCTGGTGGTGGGTCTTTAGTCTTTTTTAATTTATTTTGGATACTCTGTGCTGTTGTTGAATTTTTGCGGTGCCTTGTAATGAAATACCCGCTGTGCAGTTTTGCGAGTGTGTCAAGCAGAGCATGACCAGATATGCAAATTTAACACAGAAGTGGCAAAGTTGAATTGTGCTTATTTTTCACATCTGGGGGCTGTTAAAAGCATTTTTGAAATCTATGAATATATAATAAAGATGTGTCCATGCCAGAAAGAAATGTCAGTTTGTCTGCTGTAGTTTTGTAGTGTGTTGTCTGGAGTCTGTCTCTCTTCCTGCAGTGGCCACACACAGCATGTGGTGTAATGGTATAACAACCTGCAGATGAGGGATGGAGACTCTAATGGATGAGTCTCCATCTGATGGTTTGTCTGCCTCACACCTTTTTCTGGCTGATTCCTCACAGTGAGAGAAGCGGTCATGTGACCAGCACCCCACCAGCCAGTCTATCTCTCTACATATCAAGGTCAGATCCGTTTCTCGTGGAGCAAACACCCCCTGCAGTTCTAGCACAGAAACTTAACCACCTTCCATTTTGTTTATCCTTGATTTACCGAAAAAGAGGCTTCCAGCGTGGCAAAAAACGAAATCACTAACATGCCTCCTACAGCGTGTGTGATATAGCTAAAAAACTTATATCGATATTTTGTAGCCTTTTCATGATATTGGATACAAACATCAATGTTTATGGATTGGTGTCATGTTTTTTTATCAGCGGAATCGTCATTTCATCAGAGTTAAATGCAAAATCAGATCACATAAAAACGTTTTCCAATTAAAGAGCACAAAGAAAATATTTAATAAGTTTTATGCATCTTGTTATTTTAATGTTCTTCATTTAAAATCATCGCACATATGTTTTTATGGTTTTAATATATAGTCTGCTGTTCTGATGTCACCTTAATGTCCAAACGTGTGTTAATCCAGAATATTAGTGTCCAGTGTGTGGTGATGATAACATAAGGTCATCAGAGTTTCTGCTCTTGTTACTAAAAATACAGATGCAGTGCAGAATGCTTGAGCAAGCGCATGCTCTGGTGCTCACATCAGCTCAAAACGTGCCCTGCAACCACACAGACTTATAATACAGCCTGTGATGAGGATGCAAAACTCGCCGCATGTTGTAAATCACTGTCCGCGGAGGTACGAGGTGTCATTAGAAAATGCATCAACAGTAATTCCCAGGTCAGCTTGATGCACAAGCAGGTGTTTGATGACTCAGGCAAACTGGCTTCTGTTTATTTGAGGTCTGACTCCAGCGTCCGTCGGCTCCCCCCGCGGCTCACTCATGATTGATGACTCTAATTACCATGTCAGCGCTCATTTCAAACCCTGATCTCTGCAGCACATGGCTTTGGCTCTTCTGCTGTATACAAATCCACCTTTAGCCGAGGTCTGTGTCACCTGCCTGTCCTCTCTGATGTCGCGTGCTGTTTTACAGGCCCGTTACAATCACTGTCTGTGCATGCTGACCGGCTCTCTGCTCTTGCTCTCTCTCAGTACTTTCATTGGAGATTATTAGGCTGGAT